>JASPKP010004855.1:0-15000 GCA_030674155.1 Stramonita haemastoma | reverse complement strand
GTGTTTTAAGAGAACTGAAAGTGCAGAAGGTGCAGGCGTTACGTCAGGTGTGATTTATCCTTCCCTGCTAGGCCAGGCCGCATTGTTTGGGGATGGTGATGGTTATGGTGGTGGTTATGGTGGTGGTGGCGGTGATGGTTATGGTGGTGGTGGTGGTGGTATGGTGGTTATGGTGGTGGTGGTGGTTATGGGTGTGGATGGTAGACCCTGAATCCGATAATTCTGCAGGGACTCTTTGTATAGGTTGATCAAAGAAAGAAAGAAGTCTAAGATTGTGTGAAACTGAGATTTTTTTTCTCTGGAGTTAACAGCAGCGCTGACTCCACTCCCCCCAAAAGTCCTTTGGATGAGATTCTAAACCGAGGTCCCGTGTGCCAACGCTCGCAGAACATCTTGGCACACATAAAAAACCTGTTCCCTGTCTGCTTGTGGGAACGATGACAAAACTGCATACACACAGAGACTGGGTGTAAGAAAAGCACACGGGTGCTTATTCCTTTACCTCAATAGAAAGTGGTGCTTTACTCCTTTAGGCTCAACTCAAGTGTACTCATAGCCCACCAGCAAGCACACTGGAGGATGCACATGGCACACATCTGCAAAATGGTGCACATGGCGCGCGCGCACAAACATCACACACAACACACAACACACACACACACACACACACACACACACACACACACACACACACACACACACACACACACACACACACACACAGGTTCTTCGGATGAAACTTTAAACCGAGGCCTCGTGAGCGAACGCACGCAGAACATCTTGCGCACACGTTAAATCCTGTTCGACTTTTCGGAAAAAGTTGGCCATTGTGTGCTGGTGGGAACAGATGACAAAATGTACAAAACTGCATACAAACGGGGACTGGATGTAATAAAAAGCACATCAATGCTTATTCCATTATCCGCGAAATAAATAATTATATAAATAAAACATACGTTCACACACACACACACACACACACACACACACACACACACACACACACACACACACACACACACACACACACACACACACACTGCCAACAGTATCAGTTGTCTTTCTCCTGACCTAATAGCCTGTACACTATAAAAAGCATGGGTGCGTTTGCCAACACTAGGGGCCAATTTTCCCAGTATTAATATTGTATGTATGTGTGTATGTCTGTATGATGTGTGTGTGTGTGTGTGTGTGTGTGTGTGTGTGTGTGTGTGTGTGTGTGTGTTGTTTGTTGTTGTGTGTATGTGTGTGTTGTATGTTTGTGTTGTCTGTTGTCTGTATGTGTGTTGTATGTCTGTTGATATCTGCATATCTGTATTTCTGTCTGTCTGATGTGTGTACGTATGTATATATGTCTGTCTGTCTGTCTGTCTGTATGTGTACGTATGTATGTATGTATGATATGTTGTATGTACGTGTTGTATGTGTTGTATGTGTGTGTGTATGTATGTATGTATGTATGTATGTATGTATGTATGTATGTATGTATGTATGTATGTATGTATGTATTATGTATGTATTATGTATGTATGTTGTATATATATGATAGGGTGTCTGTGATAACTGGAGCTGATAATTTTAATATTTTGCTGTCTATTCCATGAAGACCACGCGTTCTTGATTGTTTGAGGTTAAGTCAGATAGCTATAGACCTCTGAAACAGACATTTAAAATTTTATTATATTTTTTTAAAATTTTATACCACTTTATGTCACAGCAGATTTCTCGGTGTGAAATTCAGGCTGAATGGTAAGCGAAGTTTTGAAGGTAGAAGCTTTTCTTGGCAGTATTGTTTTAATTTATTGAGGTCATTTGATTCTGAGTTATCATTGCTAATTACGTTTGAAGAAACATTGATGAAGTGGTTGTTAAGTTTTTCAGCAGAGATGTCTTTGATTACATTTAATTTGGAAGATGATTGATTGTTTGTATTATATTTATTGCCCGGCATACTGTCTGAATTTTGTTTGGAAGATAGTGAGTCTTGAAAATATTTCTTTTTTCACGCTGTTTTTGTGACATTATGGCGTCTCTTAATTTTTTTGACTCCTCATAATATTTGTGTTCTTTTAGAAAATCTCTAAGATAACATGCTTCCTTTAGTTCCTTTGTGAGCCAGAGCAGTTTGGGGACAGGTTTGATCCTAATGGTGACGCTCCACCACATAAGGAGTCGCATTGCACATGAGGTCAATTTTTAGTTATTGACATGTCTTAATCTGCAATAAAAGGCTATAGAATACAAAAAAACAGATTGAAAATCTGGCAATTCTATCAAAAGTTATTACATACTTGAAATGATAGACTGCAGGAAATGACAAAATGAGAAATTGACAAGTTAAGCATCCTGTTAGGCAGCTAGAGTGATAGATTGGCATTTAAAACGTTTGGTTAAATATTTTTATTCAGATTTTTTAACAACATTGAAAACAACAGCATTCAGAACCATAGCAACAACAAGCTTGTAGCTTATAACCTTTAAAGGCAAAAGGAAACAAATTATGCCTTGATATTTCATTATAATTAGAATAGAGGCTATAGTTTTATAACCAATCAAAATCTTAAAATCGACAACTTAAACCCTACCTGCCATTGATGGCTCCTAGCGAAAAAGTGGGTTATGTGTTAAGCAACTCATTATGTGGTGGAGCGTCACTTTATGGTTTTTAGTGGGGCATATTTGTTAGAGAGAGAGAGAGATGATGAGAGAGAGGAGAGAGAAGAGATAGAGAGAGAGAGAGAGGAGAGAGAGAGTACGGAATTTATTCATGAAAGGTCTTCGCCCCATATGAAGGGGTGTGTGTATATGAAAACATGCAAAATTTGAACAATCTTAATGAGCGCTTATTGCGAGGCAGGGGGAGTATCTCAATGGCGCACAAGTGCTGGGGTTACAACGGAATTGTTTTACACCGGCCATTTACATAGATTTTGTGCACAGTGATAGAAGGAACGCTTGATTATTGTCTTCAAAATTACATTGTTTGCATCTACAATGGCGTGTGTAAAAGTCTACCACATATGTAAAAGAATACATAAAATAAACACACACACACATGAGTTATAAAATAAATATAAAACGGAATCGTTTACACACGCCAATTTACATCACACCAGCCATTTGCGCGCACACACACACCCACCACACACAACATTGTGGTGAATAATAATATAGGTTGAAATGAAGACGGCCACACACACACACACACACCAACACACAAGAAACACAACACACACACACCCCACACACACACACACACACACACACACACACACACACACAGAGGTGCAGGTTTTGCCCAGTATCCTTGCATTAACCAGTGGACTATATTGCGCACACTGCTTTGTTTTTGTTGCATACACTGTATCCCACTGTATTATATTACTGTCATTATTATTGTGCGAACAGCTACGTTTTTGATGCATACACAGTACCAGCTTTCCTCCGACATACTAGCATTCTTGCCTCTTGGGGACTATATGGTGTCGCCACAAGTCCTGCGCCACACATAACAAACATGGTAGTAGAGGGTGTATGCATACAATACAACACTGTCTTGGTGCTGTGGGGTCTTTTTCCGTGCAAAAGTGGTGGTAGGACGGGGCTGAAAAGGGATCTTTCAGTCACATCTTTGCAAAAACAACACGCACAGGGGGTTATGTGGCGCGCGCGCGCGTGCGGCGTGCCACAGAGCAGGAGGTTTCCAGGTCCACAGTGCCGTTCACAGATCTGAAACCTAGGAGCGAACAACGCATTCCCTCTGGCAGGAGGAGTGGGACCTCAGGCGGACAACACCCTTTTTCGGATCCGTCCCAACCTGAAAGAGGTTTTCCCTATGTGTGTCAAAAACCGAAAGGAGGCACAGTGCTCACCAGATACACACGGGTCATTTTCACATCACTCACGTTCACTTGCTGAAAGGCGAAGGAACCCCATGGTGCCCCATGGTGCGTGACTTGTGATGTGCGGGTAACCATCAAGCATCTGCTCCTGGAGTGTTGGGATGTTCAGGATATTAGGCACAAGCATTTTACCCACACTCCCTAAAGATCCTCTTTCGGGAAGTTCCACCGGACACCATTTTTAACTTCCTGAGAGAACCTGGCTTTTTCCATCTGATAAGAGTGAAAGTGGTATGCTTGCTCTCTAAGGACAAGGTCGTTTTAAGGTATCTGGTTTTGGTTTTATCACATTTTATGTGTGATCGATGTGGGTTTTCCCACGACGCGGTGGCCCTCCTGGCTGACCTTATGGTTGACCAGGACATCGATACAAGCAAGGACTGTCGAGTTGGTTTCATACCCCGTTTTAACTGTAAATAGTCGCACACTTTTAATACGACTTTTTAAGTGTGACGAGGTGATAGCCCCGATATGGCCTGTGTGGTCGGCAGGGCTCTAAGCAACATCATTGGATTGGATTGGCGCGCGTGCACGCTGATGTTTGAGCGTGCGTTTGTTTGTGTGCGCTCATGTGGCAGGGTTCCTGCACTTGGCTGTGGTGCATCATATTGCTGTATATTATCATTATTACTGTGCGCACGTCTAAGTTTTTGTTGCGTACACGGTACCTATCTTCCTTCCAACAAACTCGATTTCTAACCTCTTAGGGGCTGCGATGTCACCACAAATCCGGCGCCACACAAAATTATCAAAGAAGGTAGTAGAGGGTGTATGCATACAGTACAACACTGTTTTGGTGCCGTGGGGTCTGTTACTGTGCGAAAGTTCGGGAAGGACGAGGCTAAAACATTTTTTTCGGTCACGTCTTCGTTAAAAGACGAAATTTCTCGAGGGCTTGTGTATGTGTGCGCGCACGCGCGCACCCCTGGTGTTTGTGTGTGCGTTTTTATTCTGTGTGCGTATGTGGCCGGGACCCTCCACTTTGGTGTTATGCATCTTTTTGTTGTATATTGTCATTATTATTGTTCGCACTGCTACGTTTTTGTTGCGTACGCTGTACCAGCTACCTTCCGACAAACTACCTTTCTTAACTCTTGGGGCTGCGGTGTGGCCACAAGTCCAGCACACACATACTTATCAAAGATACATACAGAACAACACTGTTTTGTTGTGGGGTCTGTTACCGTGCAGAAGTTGGGGTAGGACGGGGCTGAAAACGTTTTTTTCGGTCACATCTTTGCCGAAAAAAACCGCCCCTTTTCTGTACGGGGTTGTGTATGCGTGCGCGCACACACGCTGGTGTTTGTATACGTGTTTGTTTGGGGGCTATTGTGTTGCCACAAATCCGGCGCCACACCTAACAATGATGGTAGTAGAGGCCGTATGCATACAGTATAACACTGTCTTCGTGCCTTGGGGTCTATTACCATGCAAAAGTGGGGTTAGGACGGCACTGACTGATTCTTTTCAACAAGACTGATATGCACAACTGTCAGAGACTGACAAATTCGAAATGTAGAGATAGTTTAAATCACTGTTACAGCCTGAAAACTATTTTAACTGCTATCACCACGAGTAAATTTAGACATGTACTGGTTCAGTTTCGACTAAGAATTGGTGATTGGAACGTAAATAACATATTTATTTTATTTTATATCACTTTCTGTCACAGCGGATTTCTCTGCGTGAAATTCAGGCTGCTCTCCCCGGGTAGAGCGCATCGCCACAAGTACAGTGCCTACCCATTTATTATTATTATTTTTTTTATTGTACAGCCCAGAGCCGCCCTGGTGGCTCCAACTCCCCGATTTTTTCCTCAGGGATGCTGTCTAAACACGACACCTGTGTGCATACTTTTTTTTATAATTTCGTTATCCGCTCCTACCGGTACATAATGGCCTGCTCTTCCGAAAAGCGGAACGGGGTTTTAATGTGTGAGGAAGGTGTTCTGTGTGCGTTCGCACACGGGGCATCGGTTTATAGTCTCGTAGGAGTGACTTTAAGATAAAACTAAGATATAATGATAAATCTAAAAAGTGCCCTTTTTGTTACAAAAATGAAACTGAAATCCATTTACTAGTTGAATGTACAAAATTTGCAGACTTGAGGGAGAAATACGTATCCCAATACCTCATATTATTCATGATAATAAACATTGCCTTGAAACTATTCTGAATAGTGAAAACGTTTGCCAGTTAAGACATTTGGGTAGGTATATATTTTATGCTCTGAAAGCCAGAGTTTCTGGAAAATAACACATGACATTGCCAAAATTTATTTTGTTTGTTTATTGTTTTGCTTTTCGTTTCTTCTGTTAAAATGTGTACCCCCTTGTATGCAGGCCGGTGGCCTTGCAAATAAAATCGAGTTCCGAGTTCGATGTTCTCTCTCTCTCTCTCTCTCTCTCTCTCTCTACTCTCTCTCTCTCTCTCTCTCTTCTCTCTCCTCTCTCTTCTCTCTCTCTCTTCTCTTTCTCTCACACACACACTCTCTCTCTCTCTCATTCTCTGTCTGTCTGTCTGTCTGTGTCGCTGTCTGTCTCTCTTTATATAATTTATAATCTCTCACAGAGAGGGAGGGAGGGAGGGAGAGAGAGAGAGAGAGATTATATATATATATACATACATTCATATGTATACATACATACATACATATATGTATTATACATATATATAATATCTCTCTCTCTCTCTATATATATATGTATATAATATCTATAATGGTTTAGAATAATTTAGTCACCAAAGCTAAAACTAAACAGCAAAGTTTGTTATTTATCAATACAATTTGAAACCGCATCTACCGGTTAATATTAGTCAGCAAAAGAATGCTGCACTGGAGACGAAATATCCCTATGTAGAAACGAAAATACAATGTTAATCACGTCTTTTTTTTTCCAAATCAGCACTAAGCCTAGATTTCCTGAAGGCCCCAGCATGAGGCACATGGGGCGATGTCTTTGTTACCTTGTATCTGTTTCCTACCACCTGGAGTCCAAACAAAGCGTCACATCTGCCCTTGGAAGTTGGCTTCAGCTTCAAACTCTTGCTCCAAATGAATATTTACCTCCATGGAAAAGTTTGTTGTCTGCTAGTACTTGTTCAAAATATCCACGCACTCACACGTATTCAAACCTTTCTTTATCTTTCAGAATAGAAATGTATCTTTAGTTTATCACCCACCTTATGAGAATACTTTAGATAAACAAGCTTTCACTTTCAAGGATTTTCAAGGAGAAATTCATCACAGGTTGTCTCCTTGATCATTTTCATCAGGACTGAAGTTCTTGGATCTAATATATATTTTTTTAAATCCAAAATCGCAAATACGGAATTCCGTGAAAACGAAAGAAGTGGATGGGTGGTCTAGATGGCAACGCGCCTTGCCTAGAAAGCAAAAAGTCCGGGTCGGAGTGTGATGGTTCGTACCGTTTAGAACCAAAACCTTTTCACCTTTCATTAGACCCTGAGTGGTGGTCTGGGCGGTAGTCTTTCGGATGAGACGATAAACCGAGGTCCCGTGTGTTACACATCACTATTTAGTGCACCCACGGCAACAAGGGGGCTGACCCTGGCAAAATTCTGTAGAAAAAAGCCACTCTGATAGGGAAACAAATACAGTTGCATGCAGGAAAAAGAAAAAAAAGGGTAGGCGCTGTACATGTGGCGACCCGCTCTTCCCGGGGAGAGGAGCCCAATTTCACGCAGAAAAATCTGCTGTGACATAAAATGGTACAAAATACAAAAAAAATTTACAAAATCACCCATGACGTAAACACACACACACACACACACACACACCACACACACACACACACACACACACACACACAGCTGTCAGGATCTAATATCAATCACCACATCAGCAGATGGGAACTCCTAGATAAGATATTAAAAGTTAAAGTCTGTCCCGAGCCATAAGGTTCATCAGGCCGTGCTTATCCCGGTTTCTGTGGCGTTAAGCGACTGAGAGTCATAGACTCCCCCCTGGATAGACGCCAGTCTATCGCAGGGTTAACCCCCAACACAAGGTTGGTACCCCTTTTACACCTGGGTGGGGTGAGAAAATAGCCGTAGATAAGATATATTGATACAAATTTATGACTGCATAAACTTGGGTCATACCTCATTAACAAAAACATCAGTGACACAGCCATCTCCCCACCTCACGCACACATTATACTGATTTCAGTTACAACTGAAAAAAAGAAAAAGCCTTCCTAGCTTTCCTTTCAATTGGTGAATGGATGGTGGTCTTGAGGTAACGGGCCTGCCAAAGAATGTGAAAAGTCCGGGTCGGAAGTGTGTGGTGGTTTGAACCCCGTTTAGGCTCTAAACTTTCTTCCCATCCATTAGACCATCAATGGTAGTCTGGGTGCTAGTCTTTCAGATGAGTCGATGAACCGAGGTCCTATGTCTTAAAAAAATGTTTAGATCACGTAAAAGAATCTACGGCAACAAGAGAGTTGTCCCTAGCAAAATTTAATAGAAAACAGCCACTCTGGTAGGGAAGCCAATACTGCTGCAGACTGGAAAGAAAAAAAATGGTGGCACTGCTCTCGTGGTGACGCACTCTCCCCAGGGAGAGCAGCCCGAGCTTCACACAGAGAAATGTGCCCTGACTTAAAGTGGTGTGAAAGTTTAAAAAGTGTAACAATATAGCTCAACTACAAACACGTTCAAGTGAAACCGAAAAAGAGGAGGCGTAAAGGAAAGATCATTGCACAAGTTTACCAATCGTCTTCTAAACCACTGTATGTCACAGCAGATTTCTCTGCGTGAAATTCGGGCTGCTCTCCCCGGAAGAGCGCGTCGCCACAAGTACAGTGCCTACCCATTATTTATTTTCTTTTTCCTGTCTGAGTGGCTTTTTTCTACAGAGTTTTGCCAAGGACAAGCCTCTTGTTGCCGTGGGTTCTTTCACGTGCGCTAAATAATGATGTGTAACACACGGGACCTCGGTTTATTGTCTCATCCGAAAGATCACCACTCATGATCTAATCTAATAGATGGAGGAAAAATTTTGGGCCCAAACGGGATTCGAACCACCGCACACTTTGACCCGGACTTTTCGTTTTCTAGGCCACCGCACTACCTCTAGACAACCGAAACACTTAATAATTCATGAAATAATTATACTTTTAGATGCGTTTGAAACTGATCTTTGTTTGTGGTAAGTTTCAAAGTTTTGGAAGCCTATCCTGAATACAAGAAGCTCGATTTGTATAGCTTGTTTCTGGGTCTTGGAAATATTAGCAAGTGGTTGTGGCTATGCTTGTTATTTTGTTTAAACGTTTGATTATCTAGGGATGTGCAATAACTAGGCTTTGATCTGCATTAAGGAGAATAAGCTTCTCCCTTTCTATCCTAAATTGTTCATTTGCACTATGGGTTAAGATAGTTTCTGAAGTTTATCTCTGATTCAGTATCTTATTTTACACTAAGGAAGTTTAATTCTTTCTTATATAGGGAGCATGTTTTTCCTACACTTAAAGAGTGTATTAACCCAATGTACTGTGTGCATGCGTGCGTGCGTGCGTGCGAGCACACGAGCCCAGCGTGGGCTACCTCCTTTTAGATCTACCAGGTGGCAGATAAAGCAGCACGGGTTTATTTTGAAATTCAAATGGGGGGGGGGGGGGGGGGGGGGGGGGCAGCTTATTTTTCAAACAAGGTGCTGCCTTGCTGTGATTGGTGGCTTAATTTAGGACACTGACGACAGTAGTTGGGAATGTGACCCCATTCTGTGAAAGAGCTGTAGGCGGCAGTTTGCTGAAGTTTCTGCTAAAGTCTCTTTACAATCTGGATATCAAATGGACAGATCTCCCAGTGGGCATAAAAGTTAGGGGGGGGGGGGGAGCATCAATATAGATAGCATCACTAATTTCTGGAAATTTTCTGCTAACTCTCTTTTGAAATTCTCATTTCTATCTCACTCATTGCTTCTGCCTTGGTCCAATAGAGTCTATTGTCTGCCTTCTTGGTCCATTTGCCTGCGTTTTTTGCAGAAAGACTTTAAAGATCACAGTTCTCTCCTACCCTGAAGAGGAATGCACTGGGCCTGACTTGTGAGATGCTTCACAGCAGCACTAGACGTTTTGCTATTATGACAGACTTTATTGCCACTGTGTGAGCATTCAAAGAACAAAACAGTGGGGGGAGGGAGGGGGAGTTGTAAAAATGGGTACAAGTTTGTAGCAGTTTGTGTCTGCCATTCTGTGCATGCATGTCGTCTATCTGCGTGATGAATGTTCGTATGCATATATATGCTTGCATGTATGAATGAGTTGTGTGTGTTTGCATGAATGTCTCCCTACATGCCAGCGTGGCGGTGTGTATGTGTATGTGTGTTTGAAAGGCAACCCTTGACAGTACCAAAAATACAAACCAAACATACATACATACATGAAAAACTACTGTCTGATAACTGCAAGAATGTATAGATTCAAATAAATACCTAAGCAGCAACATCTTACCTTCACTACAGGTGTGTCATAAACTGTTAAATTTCTAGGCGCCCCTGGGTGCAGGTGTTTGTTAGGGTGGAGGACGGGGGTGGAGACCTACATTGCTATTGTTGTTGATGGTAGCGAGGTACCCTGCAGTGGAAACAGACATGGAAAGGGAAAAAAATGAGGGGGGTGGGATGTCGATTTCGCGCGCTTTTAGATAGGTTTATATGCTCAGAGAAGATACACGAAAAAGCTTTTATATGCAGCAGCAGTTGTGTGGTGATAGTGGGCCTTTCTGATTGGTTGTTATTTCAGTACAACTGCCACGTTTATTTAGGGTGCATTACAGTTTGAAAAAATACAAACTAGGCCTACAAAAAGACCTGAGAATCTAGAAAGGTAGTTAGTTTGTCGGAAGGAAAGCGGGTAAGTGTAGGCCACAAAAAACAAGCATTGCGTACAAGAATAATGACAGTATACAGCAATATGATGCACCAGGGCAAAGGGCAGGGTGGCCGCCACATGCGCGCACACAAACAAACACACTGATAAACACCAGCGCGCGCGCGCGTGCGCGCAAGCATACCCACTCCCCGCCCGAAAAAGGTGCCGTTTTGAGCCCAGATGCCGACCAAAGAGCCGTTTTCAGCCCGGTGCAACCCCCACTTTCGCCCGGTAAAAGACCCCACGGCACCAAGACGATATCGTACTGTATGCATACACACTCCCCCACCATCTCCGACAGGTGTGGCGCCGGATTTGTGGCGACACAATAGAAACAGGGTACAGTGTACGCAAAAATCACCCCTACAACACCATCCAATAATAATTTCATATAATATCATACACCACAGTAATCTGCCGGGTCCCCTCCACACGCACAAACACAAAAAAAACCGCACACACAAACACCAGCGAACGCGCGCACGCGCGCATGCATACCCACCCTCCCATGAATAAGAGCTAAAGAACTAGAAGCATTGTGACGCAAACGCCGTTTTCGGGACCTTGCCGCCCGCACTTTTCCGCAGTTCCAGAGCCCACGGCACCACCCCCCTATTCTACACTATGCAGACAAACTGGACAACCATTTTGGATGTGTGCGGCACTGGATTTGTGGCGACACCACGGCCCGCAAGATGGCAAGCCGGCTTGTACCACAGCCAAGTTTGTCGCATGGAAACAGGGTACAGTGTACGCAAAAATCACCCCTACAACACCATCCAATAATAATTTCATATAATATCATACACCACAGTAATCTGCCGGGTCCCCTCCACACGCACAAACACAAAAAAACCGCACACACAAACACCAGCGAACGCGCGCACGCGCGCATGCATACCCACCCTCCCATGAATAAGAGCTAAAGAACTAGAAGCATTGTGACGCAAACGCCGTTTTCGGGACCTTGCCGCCCGCACTTTTCCGCAGTTCCAGAGCCCACGGCACCACCCCCCTATTCTACACTATGCAGACAAACTGGACAACCATTTTGGATGTGTGCGGCACTGGATTTGTGGCGACACCACGGCCCGCAAGATGGCAAGCCGGCTTGTACCACAGCCAAGTTTGTCGCATGGAAACAGGGTACAGTGTACGCAAAAATCACCCCTACAACACCATCCAATAATAATTTCATATAATATCATACACCACAGTAATCTGCCGGGTCCCCTCCACACGCACAAACACAAAAAAACCGCACACACAAACACCAGCGAACGCGCGCACGCGCGCATGCATACCCACCCTCCCATGAATAAGAGCTAAAGAACTAGAAGCATTGTGACGCAAACGCCGTTTTCGGGACCTTGCCGCCCGCACTTTTCCGCAGTTCCAGAGCCCACGGCACCACCCCCCTATTCTACACTATGCAGACAAACTGGACAACCATTTTGGATGTGTGCGGCACTGGATTTGTGGCGACACCACGGCCCGCAAGATGGCAAGCCGGCTTGTACCACAGCCAAGTTTGTCGCATGGAAACAGGGTACAGTGTACGCAAAAATCACCCCTACAACACCATCCAATAATAATTTCATATAATATCATACACCACAGTAATCTGCCGGGTCCCCTCCACACGCACAAACACAAAAACCGCACACACAAACACCAGCGAACGCGCGCACGCGCGCATGCATACCCACCCTCCCATGAATAAGAGCTAAAGAACTAGAAGCATTGTGACGCAAACGCCGTTTCGGGACCTTGCCGCCCGCACTTTTCCGCAGTTCCAGAGCCCACGGCACCACCCCCCTATTCTACACTATGCAGACAAACTGGACAACCATTTGGATGTGTGCGGCACTGGATTTGTGGCGACACCACGGCCCGCAAGATGGCAAGCCGGCTTGTACCACAGCCAAGTTTGTCGCATGGAAACAGGGTACAGTGTACGCAAAATCACCCCTACAACACCATCCAATAATAATTTCATATAATATCATACACCACAGTAATCTGCCGGGTCCCTCCACACGCACAAACACAAAAAAACCGCACACACAAACACCAGCGAACGCGCGCACGCGCGCATGCATACCCACCCTCCCATGAATAAGAGCTAAAGAACTAGAAGCATTGTGACGCAAACGCCGTTTTCGGACCTGCCGCCCGCACTTTTCCGCAGTTCCAGAGCCCACGGCACCACCCCCTATTCTACACTAGCAGACAAACTGGACAACCATTTTGGATGTTGCGGCACTGGATTTGTGGCGACACCACGGCCCCAAGATGGCAAGCCGGCTTGTACCACAGCCAAGTTTGTCGCAGGAAACAGGGTACAGTGTACGCAAAATCACCCTACAACACCATCCAATAATAATTTCATATAATATCATACACCACAGTAATCTGCCGGTCCCTCCACACGCACAAACACAAAAAACCGCACACACAAACACCAGCGAACGCGCGCACGCGCGCATGCATACCCACCCTCCATGAATAAGAGCTAAAGAACTAGAAGCATTGTGACGCAAACGCCGTTTTCGGGACCTTGCCGCCCGCACTTTTCGCAGTTCCAGAGCCCACGGCACCACCCCCTATTCACACTATGCAGACAAACGGACAACCTTTTGGATGTGTGGGCACTGGATTTGTGGCGACACCACGCCCGCAAGATGGCAAGCCGGCTTGTACCACAGCCAAGTTTGTCGCATGGAAACAGGGTACAGTGTACGCAAAAATCACCCCTACAACACCATCCAATAATATTTCATATAATATCATACACCACCCTATTCTACACATGCAGCAAAGGACACCATTGATGGTGCGGCACGGATGTGCGACACCACGGCCCGCAAGATGGCAAGCGCTTGTACACAGCAATTGTGCGAAACAGGGTACGGTACGCAAAAATCCCCCACAACACCATCCAATAATAACAATAATATCATCACCACAGTAATTGGGGTCCCCTCCACACCACAACACAAAAACCGCACACACAAACACCCGAACGCCGACCGCAGCATACCACCCATAATAGAGCAAAGAACTAAACATGTGACGCAAACCCTCGACCGCGCCCGCACTTTCCGCATCAGAGCCACGCACCACCCCCCTATTCTACACTTGCAGACAAATGGACAACCATTTTATTTGCGGCACTGATTGTGGGCGGCCGAAGTGCAAGCCGGCTGTACACAGCCAGTTTGTCGCATGGAAACAGGGTACAGTGTACGCAAAAATCACCCCAAACACATCAATAATATTTCATAAAACATAACACAGTAACTGCCGGGCCCCTCACACCACAAAAAAAAAACCGAACAAAACCAGCGAACGCGCGCACCGCGCATGCATACCACCCTCCAAATAAGAGCTAAAGAACTGAAGCATGTGCGCAACGCCGTTTTCGGGACTTGCCGCCGCATTTTCGCAGTCCAGACCAGGCACACCCCCTATTTACACTATCAGACAAACTGACAACCATGGATGTGTCGCGTTGTGGCGACACCGGCGCAGTGAAGCCGGCTGTACCACAGCCAAGTCGCAGGAAACAGGGACAGGTACGCAAAAAACCCTCAAACAACAATAATAATTTCATAACTTCAACCCGTCCCCCAACCACCACCCAACAGGAAGGCCAGGATGCACCCTGAAGCGAAAGCAGCGAACCGTTTGACTGCCCCATTCCATCAACACGCACCTCACACACGAATGACACCATCGACGCGCACATGGCGCACCACGCCGCATGCAACGCTTGACAACAAGTTTATGAAACAGTACAGGCCGCAACCACCTCCCATCCATCCAATAAACTCACTCTATCAACTAGCAAACAGCCTTTGTCGCGCACATTTGCGACACAGCCCAAGGCAAATCCGCATTGCAAACCTGATTAAAGCAAATACAACATCCACAACCATTAAATACCCAAATTCCCAACACCCGCCTACACCACAACAAACGCAACCAAACGCCCGCACGCCGAAACCGCCCCATAAGGAAGCGACTTGCCCGCAACCTCCGGACTGCCCACATTTTCCGCACGCAACGGACCTCCCATATCGCATCAACCAGCAAATTTGATCGCACGAATGTGCACGGCCCCAATGACGCAACACACCATGACATTGCAAGGCCAAATCGCAAATCAGCCCCAATACGACCAACAAAATTACCAAAATC
>JASPKP010000485.1:27500-32500 GCA_030674155.1 Stramonita haemastoma | reverse complement strand
TTTGGGTTGGGTTAGGGTTAGGGCTAGTTAGGGTGGTCGGGGTTAGGTTGGGTTTGGATTGGGGTTGGGTTAGGGTAAGGGTTAGGGTTAGGGTTAGGGTTAGGGTTGGGTTAGGGTAGGGTTGGGTTGGGTTGGGTTTTAAAGCTATTGGGGACAGGGTTGGGTTTGGGTTTAAAGGGTTAGGGTTAGGGTTAGGTTGGGTTAGGGTTAGGGTTAGGGTTAGGGTTAGGGTTAGGGTAGGGTTAGGGTTAGGTTAAGGGTTAGGGTTAGGGTTAGGGTGAGGGTTTGGGTTAGGGTTAGGGTTAAGCTATTAGTGACAGGGCTTGGGTTTGATTAGGGTTAGGGTTAGGTTTGCGGCTAATTAGAGTGGTTGGGGTGTAGGGTTTTGGTTAGGGTTTGGGTTAGGGTTAGGGTTAGGGTTAGGGCTAGGGTTGAGTTTAGGTTAGTTTTGGCATGGTTGGGTTAGGGTTAGGGTTAGGGTTAGGTTTAAGGCTAATTAGAAGAGGCTTGGGTTTGGGTTTGGGTTAGGGTTGGGCTTTAGGGTTGGGGTTAGGGTTAGGGTTAGGGTTAGGGTTAGGGTTAGGGTTAGGGTTAGGGTTAGGGTTAGGGTTAGGGGTTGGGGTTTAAAGCTAATATAGTAAGATGGCTTGGGTTATGGTTAGGGTTAGGGTTGCGGCTAATTAGGTGAGGTTAGGTTAGAGTTAGGGTTGGGGTTTAAAGGGTCAGGGTTAGGGTTTGGGTTAGGGTTAGGGTGGGGGGTAGGGTTAAGGTATAGGGTTGGGTTTGGGTTAGGGTTAGGGTTAGGGATTAGGGTTTAGGGTTAGGTTTAGGGTTAGGGTTAGGGTTAGGGTTAGGGTTAGAGTTGGGTGTAGGGTTGGGTTTGGGTTAGGGTTAGGGTTAGGTTTGGCTCATTAGAGTAGGTTGGGGTTAGGGTTTGGTTAGGGTTTAGGTTAGGAGTTGGGTTTTTAGGGTTAGGGTTAGGGTTTGGGTTTAGGGGTTAGGGGTTAGGGTTTTGTTAGGGTTTGGGTTAGGGCTAGGGTTAGGGTTTAGGTTAGGAGGGCTTGGGTTTGGGTTAGGGTTAGGTTTAAGGCTAATTAGTGAGAGGGGTTGGGTTTTGGGTTAGGGTTTGGGTTAGGGCTACTTAGGGTGAGGGTTGGGGTTAGGGTTAGGGTTAGGGTTAGGGTTAGGGTTAGGGTTAGGGTTAGGGTTGGGGTTAGGGTGGTTAGGGTTAGGGTTAAAGCTAATTAGTGACGGGGTTTTTCGTTTGGTAAGGGTTGGGGTTTGGGGGTTTGGGGTACTTAGGGAAAAGGTTGTGGTTGGGTTTTTATGGTTAGGGTTATGGTTAGGGTTGGGTTGGGGTTTGGGGGTTGGTTTTTGGGTTTTAGGGTTAGGGTTAGGGTTAGGGTTAGGGGGCTAGGGTTGGGTTTATGCTAGTTTTTGGCCCGGGTTGGGGTTTTTTGTTTGGGGGTTGTTTGGTTTTTGCGGCTAATTAGAGTGGGATTGGGGTTTAGGGTTTTGGTTAGGGTTTTGGGTTTTGGGTTAGGGTTAGGGTTAGGGTTTTTAGGGTTAGGGTTATTGGGGGTTGGGTTTTTAGGGTTTTTGGTTTTTTTTAAAGAAAATTAAAAAAGGGGGTTGGGGTTTTTTGGTAAGGGTTAGGGTTGGGTTTTTGCAGCAAATTTGGGGGGTGAGGTTTAGGGTTAGGTTAGGGTTAGGTTAGGGTTTAGGGTTAGGGTTAGGGGTTAGGGTTGGGGTTTGGGGGGTTTAGGGTTGGGGTTTGGGGGGTTGGGGGGGGGTTTGGGGGTTTTAGGGGGTTAGTTTTATAGTAGTTGGGGGACAGGGTTGGGGGTTTGTTTGGGGGTTTTAGGGTTAGGTTTGTGGCTAATTGAGTGAGATTGGGGTTACGGTTTTGGTTGGGTTTTGGGGGTTTGGGTTTTGGGTTTTGGGGGTTAGGGTTAGGGGGGGGTTAGGGTTAGGGTTAGGGTTGGGTTTTAGGGTTGGGTTTGGGTTTTTGGGGTTAGGGGTTTTTTAAGGGGTAATTTTTTAAGGAGGTTTTGGGTTTGGTTTTAGGGTTGGGGTTTGGGGGGCTTTTTAGGGTGAGGTTAGGGTTGATTTGGGGATTGGGTTTTGGGTTTTTAAGGGTTAGGGTTGGGGGGTTTTGGGAAAAAAGTTTAGTATGACGGTTGGGTTTGGTTATTTTTGGGTTGTGTTACGGCTAATTAGGGTGGGTTTTAGGGTTAGAGTTGGGGTTTTAGGGTTAGGGTTGGGTTTTTGGGTTAGGAGGGGTTTTTAGGGTTGGGTTTTTGGGGTTTGGGGGTTTAGGGTTGGGGTTTGGGGGGTTAGGGGGGGAAAAAAAAACCCTAATTTTTAAGACGGTTTGGGTTTTTTAGGGTTGGGTTTTTAGGGTTTTAATTAGGGTGGGTTGGGGTTTTGGGGGTTAGGTATGGGTTTTTAGGGTTGGGTTAGGGTTAGGGTTGGGGTTTGGGGAGTTACGGTTGGGGTTTGGGGGGTTGGGGGGGGGGGTTTAAAAGGTTTAGATTTGGGGGGTTACACCAAATTTGGGGGCCAGGCCCCTTGGGGTTTGGAAGGGGTTTTAAGGTTAGGGTTAGGCTAATTAGGGTGGGTTGGGGTTTTTATTTTTGGGGTTAGGGTTAGGGGGGGCCCCTGGGTTTTTGGGGGTTTTTTTTGGGGGGGAAAAAAAGGGGTTGGGTTTTTAGGGTTGGGTTTTAATTTTTATGGTTATAGTTAGGCTTACCCAAAATTGAGAAGGTTTGGGGTTTTTTTTTGGATTGGGGTTACGGTACTTAAGGGGGTTTTGGGGGGGGGGGTTTTCAATTATGTGGAAAAAAGGGTTTTTGGGTTTTTGGGTTTTTGGGGGAAGGTTAGGGTTAGGGTTGGGTTTGGGGGGTTGGGGGGTTGGGGGGTTAGGGTTAAAGTTAATTGTAAGAAGGTTTGGGGTTTTGGGTTTTAGGGTTAGGGTTGGGTTTTTAGGGTTTTAATTTAAAAGGGTGATTTGGGGTTTTTGGGGTTGGGGTTTGGGGGTTGGGTTTTTGGGTTTTTGGTTAGGGGTTAGGGTTCGGGTTAAGGTTGGGTTTTTGGGGTTGGGGGCGGGGGGTTGGGGGTTTTAGCTAATTAGTGGGGGCTACGGTTTGGGTTACGACTAATTAGGGTTAGGGTTAAGTTAGGGTTAGGGTTACAGCAAACAAGGGTATGGGTTAGGGTTATGTTAGGGTTAGGGTTAGGGTTACTTCTTCTTCTTCTTCTCATTGGTTTAATGTCCGTTCACTACAAGGTGATTTAGACAATGGCACATTCACGTTAGCCTAAGGATGCACTGAAAAGGGGATGCGGGGAAAAGGTGAAAGGATAAAGAATGTAATGAAAGATGATAAGTTTATACAATTTCATTTATAGTAACTGACCTACTGGTGACTGGCAAATACTTTCTGCAACTGATACTAGGACATGCGACTCGGAATCGTACAGGACACTTTGGATATTTCCATATTTTTTTCTTAAATCTATCCCTTTGCTTTTATACGAGGCATTAAGCACAGGGCAATCAAACAATATATGATGGACTGATATAATAGCAGAACAAGTGCAGAAAACATTTTTTTAATATTTAGTTTTCCAAGCATTTAGACGTAATTTATGAATTATAATTTCTATATTTCGTGGGCAACATAAACGATTTAAGTGAAATCTAAAAAACTTTGAATAAATAGAGTTTGCAAGAATTGAAATAATCTCAAATGAAGATAAACGTAGACCTATACTATTAATCATTATGTCACTTGTACATTCTGAAGCACCGCGTTTTGCCAGAGAATCTGCCAATTCGTTCCAGTAAAGACCGCAATGTGATGGTACCCAGCAAAATTTTATCCCAATACCTTTAGAAACAAGAGAATGCACAAGGAACTTGATTTCAAAAATAACATCATTTCTCAGTTTAGAGTCCCAATGTTTTAAAGCCAGTAACACTGATTTTGAATCAACACAAAAAACGACATTGTAAATCGCAAGAGAAATATTTGAAAGATAATTTAGTGCCATAAAAATTGCGAACAATTCAGAAGTGAATATTGTAAAACCTTTTCCAATACAAAAAGATCTTTTTACTTTTAAGTCGGGTATAACGAATGCAGCCCCGCACATGCCCGATTCTAATACAGATCCGTCCGTGTATACTTTCAAGTGGTTTAAATACTGACAATTTATATGATTTTAAACCTCAATTTTGAGTAGGTTTTGATTAGTGTCCTTTTTTGCTTCTGTGTAGTCAATATCAAAATTTGCATATTTATGTTCCCATGGTGGAATCTGGGGAACTACTGGTAAAACTGGGACGTTTGATATATCGATATTATTTTCCTTCATAAGGTCTTCAGTATAATTTCTTATGGGCTGCAAAAAAGAGATGTTCCTAGCTCTTTTTGGATAATCCTTTTTATCAATAAATATTTCATCGTGAACAGAATTTGAAATAGCAAGACTTCGAATGACATATTTAGAGACAGATAACATTCTTTGCTCAGAAAGTGGAAGTAAATGAGCTTCTGTATAAGTTTTTAGTGTACTGGCATGAATCGGCACTCCTAAGGCTATTTTGATTGCTTTGCTATCCACACTTTGCAGCTTTTTTAAGAGATAATATGGAGCAGAAAAATACACTTCTTGACCAGAAATGAGTTTAGACCGAATTAAAGAAACAGCAAGGTGCATAAGTGTTTTTGTATCCTGACTCCACGGCTGAGCACTCACAATCTTTAAGAAGTTTAATCGTTTCCTGGCTTTCAAAATCAAGTTTTCAATATGCATTTTCCAGTTTAACTTGCTAGTTAAATGGACTCCCAAGAATTTGGCGTCTTGTTTGTATTGAAGTGTGGCCCCATCAAGTGTTAATGACGGCAGTGTTTGGGGGGTTTTCCCATTGTTAAAAAGAACTAGACAAGTTTTTTCTCCAGATAATTCCAATCCATTCTCTTTCATGTAATTAC
>JASPKP010000485.1:15000-22500 GCA_030674155.1 Stramonita haemastoma | reverse complement strand
TACCCGGGATCGAGACGGAGACGGGATAGCTCAGTGGTCAGAGCACTCGCTTTCCCCCAGCCAAGGTTAAGCAGCATCGAGCGTGGTTACCAAATGGATGGGGGACCGTTTACTCCCCTTGGCTTCAATACGGTCCCCCAGTTCACCCAGCTGTAAATGGTTTCCTCCTTTCTTTAGGGTCAGTGTAGGTAAAGCAGCGAGGGAGAGGAGATGGGCGCCGCCCTGAACATGCTGGCCCCTAGAGAAGCTGAGGTCTCTGACATCTCACTCTTCCGAACAGCAGAACGGGTTTTTAACGTGTGCGTAAGACGTTCTGCGTATGTTTGCCAACGGGATCTCGGCTGATAGTCTCATCTGAAGGACTTTAGGGCGGGAGGGGTGCAGTCAGTACTGATGTTGACTCCAGGGGAAAAATAATTATCCCCTTGAACGGGTGTCTCTGTGGTGGTTTGACCTCGAGCCATCAGATCACGAGCCCAAGGCTCTAACCACTAGGCTATCCTCCCCCTCCCCCACCTCCCCCCTGACTGTGTTCAAAGCAGTAGAGATCTACTTCTCTCTTGACATCTCCCTAAACTCCTCACTGCAATGAAGTTGTTTTGTTGTCGGGGAGGGGGGGGGGAATGTTTTGTTTGGGGAGTTTGTTTTGGTTTGGTTGTTTTTTGCTTTTTTTGTGTGTTTTGGGGGGGTTTTGTTTGTTTGTTTGTTTGTTTTTTGGGGGGGCAGTGTGTCATGAGCAAGTTTGGACCTGGGAGAACTCAACGTCCCTCTTGAGAAAGCAACAAAGTGACAAAGTTATGTCTTTATTCTCATCATCATCGTCGTCGTCGTCGTCATTATCATCATCGTCATCGTCATTATCAACATCGTCGTCGTCGCCATCATCGTCACCACCATTGTCGTCGTCGTCATCATGATCATCACCACTACCAAACTCATCATCATCACCATCATCATCACTATCATCATTGTTGCAGTCACTATCGTCATCATCGTCAACGTCGTTATCGTTTTCAACGTCAACATTGTCACCAACGTTGTCATCATCGTCCTCATCATCACCATTATCTCCATCTCCATCATCACCATCAATATCAGCAGCAGCAGCAGCAGCAGCAGCAGCAGAGACACCATCACCACCACCACCATTAACAACACGTGACCCATTAGCGAGGCAACAACGCCTACAAGATGGATTCCACTCTTTCCGTGGACGTAGGCCCACTAAACATTTACTCTCCCGCTATTTGCTGACGTCAAACTACCCATAATGCAATATAGCCATCAGCACCCATAATGCATCAGTTTTCAGCTCAGCCAATCGTCTCTGGAGGCTGCAATAGCGGGGAGTTTTCTGGCTGATGGATATATGGTTTATGATGCGAGAGAATGGAGGAATGAGGGATAGATAAATGTGACATTACAAGGGGAGCGAGTGGGTTGTGGGTGGGGGGTGGAGTGCTAGGCTAGGAATTGAAGGAGATTTGATTTGATTTGATTTGATTTATTTGATTTATTCTTTTATATCGAGGATAATGGAATAAGCACTCATGCGCTTTTTTACATCCAGTCCCCGTGTGTATGCAGTTTTGTAAATGTCACCTGTTCCCACCGGCACATGATGGCCTACTCTTACGAAAAGCGGAACAAGATTTAACGTGTGCGCAAGATGTTCTGCGTGCGTTCGCACACAGGGCCTCGGTTTAAAGTCTCATCCGAAGGACTTTTTTGAGAGAGAGAGAGAGAGAGAGAGAGAGAGAGAGAGAGAGAGAGAGAGAGAGAGAGAGAGAGAGAGAGAGAGAGAGAGAGAGAGAGAGAGAGAGAGAGAGAGAGAGAGCAAAGCAAAGAAAAGCAAAGCAAAGAAAAGCAAAGCAAATTCTTTCTGAAATAGAGATAGAGATATATATCCTCTCTGGATTACAGAGACATACAGAGAGAAAGAGATATCCAAAGACAGAGTAAGTCAGGTCCTCTCTAGGTTACAGAGACAGAGAGACAGACAGAGACAGAGACAAAGAAAGATCTCTCTGGGTTACAGAGGCAGAGAGAGAATGAAGGAATTAATTAATTAATTAATTAATTAATTATCTTTATCTTCCAAGGGTAACAGAGTAAGCATTCACATACTTTTTTTCCTCCGGTCCTTGCCCTGATTGAGGAATAGTAGCCCCCCTTCTCCTCCCCCCAAACAAAACTGACAACAAAATAAAACAAAAGAAAAAGAAAACCACTATCACCAATAATAAACGTTCAACCTATGATTTTAAAAAAAAAGAGATAGAGACAGACACAGGCAGAGACAGATTCTCTCTGGGGTACAGAGACAGACAGACAGACAGACAGACAGACAGAGACAGGGACAGATTCGCCTCTTGTTTTTCAATAGTTATCTCTGACTCGGTAGACTGGACAAATTAATGACTTGTACCGAAAAATAAACATCAAAAGTAAGAAATGGGAAACAGAAAGAAAATGGATTTAGATTAAGTTTTCTCTGACTTTTTTTCTTTCCAGGTTAATGAATAAGCACCCTGATACCCTTTTTTGGTTTTGGTGTTGGTCTTTTACATCCAACCCTCGAGTACATGCAGTTTTGTATGTTTTTTTTCTTGCGTTCACACTAGGACATATTGCCTACGTTTCCGAAAGGTGGAACAGGGTGTTTTTTTACGTAAGCACACAAGATGTTCTGTGTGTGTGTTTGCAAACGCAGCTGTCGATTTATAGTCTCAAGGATTTTCAAGGTATTGAATTTATCATTGATGTTATTAAGGGGACGGGAATAGCCTAGTGGTCAGAACATTGCCTCGCAATTTGACGACCCAGGTTGGATTCCCGGTCGAGGGTTTTTTTCCCCTGGAGTTAAAATCAGTGCTGACTACACTCTCCCCAAAAGTCCCTCGGATGAGACTATAAACCGAGGTCTCGTGTGCGAACGCACGCAAAACATCTTGCGCACACGTTAAATCCTGTTCCACTTTTCGTAAGAGTAGGCCATCGTGTGCTGGTGGGAACAGGTGACAAGATTGACAAAACTGCATAGACACGGGAACTGAACGTAAAAAAAAGCACGTGAGTGCTTATTTCATTATCCTTGATATAGAAATTTTAACAAATTAAAAAATAAATATCTCTATAGGAGCATCGGCTCGTGCAGTACTGCGATGCTTGCGCGGGCCGTTCTCTCTCGTTGCTTCAGCAGAACTGTTCTATTTTTGGGGGTGGCCCGAAGCGCTGAAGTGGGAGACCTTCTGACCTTCTGACCTTCTGTCCACAGTCCCTAAATCGGAGTATTTCCGCTAAGACCCTAATATAACTTCAACGACAGCATGTTACCTCTAGGGTCAAATTCCTTGTTAAATGTTATGTTTGGATATCTTATGGAGCGTTCCATTTTAATGTTGTTGATTCTTTCTAAATGTTTGTTTGACGTTGTTGGTGTTCCTTGGTTGACCTTTTTTCTTTATAATGTTTTAAAGAAAGAAAGATTTATAAAAATGATCTGATATATATATATATATATATATATATATATATATATATTCTCAGCATATCATGTGCAATTTTAAGACATCTAGAAGCACACTTGCAGGCACGCACACACACACACACACACACACACACACACACACACACACACACACACACACACACACACAAACAACACAACACACACAACACAACCTGTGGGGAAAGATGACAATATTTACAAAACTGCATATACACAGGGACTGGATGTAAAAAAAAATATAGCACATGAAGGCTTATTCCATGATCCTCGATATAAAAAAAATAAATGATAAATAAATAAAGAAATAAATAATAACACAGACACACATATATACACACACACACAACCACACACACACACACACACACACACACACACACACACAACACACACACACACACACACTCACACACACACACTCACACACACACAAACACACACACACACACACACACACACACACACCACACACACACACTCACACACACACCACACACACACACCACCACACCACCACACACACACACACACACACACACACCACACACACATCACACACACACGCACAGATGAGCGCACGCACGTAACAGTAATAACACCACCACATGTTTTTAACCACTAAACTTTGTACCCCCCCCCCTGCCCCATCCCCTTTTAATAAACCAAACATGGCTATGAGTATGAATATCAGATGCTTTATAACTAGCTTTTTTTTTCTTCCCCATTCCTGTACACTCTTAACACACTTTCACAACAAAAATCGACTGAAGCTATCATCACCACCATCCTCTCTCTCTCATCCCTCGATGGCCTGCCCAGAATCGAGACAGCAACTTCAAAGGCTGTTTAGATTGGAATTTGACGCTCCACCTCATTTTGCACTGTGTGCCTTGCCTTTATTTTGCAGACCTGCTAGTGCCTTGAATCCTTGTGATGTGTATACGCATGTTGAAGTGTAGCATCTGGGTTTGCAAATCCTGCCTTGGTCGGGCTGAGTTTTAAGGAAACATCACTTCGTCAAAAGAGTGCTTATAAATGAGTGTTGTTGTAGAGTTAATAAAATACGCACATTTGTGGGTGCATGCACACACGCGCGCGCGCGCGCGTGCGTGCATGCATGCATGCACGCCCACATATGCAATCACTCTCTCTCTCTCTCACCCACTCACTCACTCACTCACTCTCTCTCTCTGGGGGGGGACGGATAGCCTACTGGTCAGAACATTGTGCTGGCAATTTGAAGACCCGGGTTCGAATCTGGTCGAGGAGATTTTTCTCCTGGAGTTAACATCAGTGCTGACTCCACTCTCCCCACAAGTCCTTCGGATGAGACTTTAAACCGAGGCCCCGTGTGCGAACGCACGCAGAACATCTTGCGCACACGTTAAATCCTGTTCCGCTTTTCGTAAGAGTAGGCCATCGTGTGCCGGTGGGAACAGATGACATTTACAAAACGGCATACACACGGGGACCGGATGTAAAAAAGCACAAGAGTGCTTATCCCATTATCCTCGATATAAAAGAAATAAATCAAATCAAATCAAATCAAATCAAATCAAATCTCTCTCTCTCTCTCTCTCTCTCTCTCTCTCTCTCTCTCTCTCTCTCTCTCTCTCTCTCTCTCTCTCTCTCTCTCTCTCTCTCTCTCTCTCTCACACACACACACACACACACACACACAGATATATAGATAGATAGATAGATAGATAGATAGATAGATAGATAGATAGATAGATAGATAGATAGATAGATAGATAGATAGATAGATAGATAGATAGATAGATAGATAGATAGATAGATAGATAGATAGATATCCACACACACACATACACACACACAGATATATATATATATATATCCACACACACACATATACACACACTCACACAAAACACACACACACACACACTCACTCATTCACACACACACACACACACACACACACACACACACACACACACACACACACACCACACACACACACACACACACACACACACACACACACACACAGAGCGCAACGCACATTTTTGCTCAAAAATGACAGACAACAATAGCTACTGTCTGAGCGTTTGATAAGAAGAAGCATTGTAATGCATGAAGGGTATTAAGGTACTGGCAGGCCTGCGTTCTAAATTGACCGCGGAGAAGGACAAAAATTCCCTCTTATAATCCCCCAGACACTCCTGCCAAGATTTGAACCCACCACTTTATGGACTCAGAGGACTAAAGACCAAAGGTTCTCAGCTTATCCACTTAGCCCGGGGGACGGAATAGCCTGGTGGTCAAAGTGATGCGATCGTGATCTGCTGACCCAGGTTCGAATCTCGTTCGAGAGGATTTTTCCTCTGGAGTTAACATCAGTTCCGACTCCACTCCCCCAAAAAGTCTTTCGGATGAGACTATAAACCGAGGTCCCGTGTGCAAACACACGCAGAACATCTTGAGCACACGTTAAATCCTGTTCCGCTTTTCGGTTGAGTAGGCCACTGTGTGCCGGTGGGAATGGAAGACAAATTTTACAAAACTGCATGCACATGGGGACTAGATTTTAAAAGGCACATGAGTGCTTATTTCATTATCCTGGAAATAAAAGAATATATAAATACTTCAGTAAATAAATACATAGATTTTTTTTTAAAAGCCAAGGCTCAAGTTCTGCTTTTGTTGTTTGTTTTTTAAGCATATTTTTTGTACCAAGTGAATTGTGTCGTGTTTTGATATGCTAGAATCCAGGTCGTTAGAGCAATTTTTTTTCAGATTTAGACAGCAAAAAGTGGTAATGGTTTAAAAGTTTATGTGTACTTGTGTGTATGTGTGTGTGCGTGTGTGTGTGCCTGTGCGTGTTTGTGTAATGTGTGTGTGGATGTGTGTGTGGATGTGTGTGTGGATGTGTGTGTGATCATCATTGTAGTACCATTTTTCTCTATTATTGTTGGTATTATGGTTGCTATCATAAATATCAATATCGTGATTGTTGTCCCTATTGTTTTATCCTTATTATTATTATCATCATCATTAATATCATTATCATTATTGTTGTTGTTAGTGCTTTTGTTGTTGTTGCCGCTGCTGCTGCTGTTGTTGTTCCTGTTATTATTGTGTGCGTGTTTGTGTGTGTCTGTGTGGGCGTGAAAAATAGAGAGGGGGGCAGAGAGAGAGAAGAAAGAGACAGAGGAGAGAGAGAGAGAGAGAGAGAGGAGAGAGAGAGAGAGAGAGAGAGAGAGAGAGAGAGAGAGAGAGAGAGAGAGAGAGAGAGAGAGAGAGGAGAGAGAGAGAGAGAGAGAGAGAGAGAGAGAGAGAGAGAGGCAAGGCAAGGCAAGACAAGACAAGGCAAGGCAAGGCAAAGTCTTTTATTCGAGGATAATAGATAAGCACTCGTGTGCTTTTTTACATCCAGTCCCCGCCCTTTTCAGGGATACATCAAGTTGAAAATATACTAAACAATAAGACTTTACGCAGTGCCAAACAACACACAAGAATAAAGGACACTATATATGATAAGGTAATAAAATGCACTCTTTCAGAAGACAAAAATCAGAAGTCACAATAAAAAATTTTGATTATGGAAAAAAAGAAAAGCGTTAGTAGATAAGGAGCAAACAAGAGAACAAAATGAAATAAACAACCGAAAACATCAATCCACCACTATCTATCAAAAATTGTACATGCAATATAAATCATACATTTGGATAAAAGGGGATTTTTTTTTTAAACTAGCATCCTTATTGGAGGGGGGGGGGGAGACATACTACCAATAGAATTATAATTTAAAAAAATAAGAAAAAAAAACATAAAACATCCTAGATGTTTCAAAAAAAATAGGCATATCATTTTTTTCAATCGGATAATGTTTTACAGACTCTCACACTCACTCACGCACAGACACACACACAGACACACACACACACAGACACATACACACAGACACACAAACACACTCTCACACACACATACACACACAAACATACACTCACACTCACACACTC
>JASPKP010000485.1:0-2500 GCA_030674155.1 Stramonita haemastoma | reverse complement strand
TTCCTATTCAGTGTGATTTTTAAAAAAGTCAGGCAGAGGAGAGAGAAAGAAAGAGAAAAAAAGAAAGAAAGAAAGAAAGAAAGAAAAAAAAGAAAGAAAGAAAGAAAGAAGAAAGAAAGAAAGAAAGAAAGAAAGAAAGAGAGAAAGAAAAAGAAAAAGAGAGAAGGAGAAAGAAAGAAAGAAAGAAAGAAAGAAAGAAAAAGAAAAGAAAAGAAAGAAAGAAAGAAGGAAGGAAGGAAGGAAGGAAGGAAGGAAGGAAGGAAGGAAGGAAGGAAGGAAAGGAAAAAAAAGAAAGAAGGAAAGAAAAAGAAAGAAAGAAAAGAAAAAGAAAAAAAAAAGAAAAAAAGGGAAAGAAAGAAAAAAAAAACAAATAAACAAACAAACAAAAAAACATAAAAACAAACTGACAAAAGAAACAAACGAATAAAACAGAAAATTTTGTTTGGTTCAGATGGGGGTTGTTGGTTATTTGTGTTCTTTATGCCCAGAGGGCTGGTTGTAAAAAAAAGCATGTTTGATTATGCCATAACCCTCTTTACATAAAATTTATTCGATTTCAGTTCAATTCTCTCTCTCTCTCTCTTCTCTCTCTCTCTTTTCTCTCTCTCTCCTCTCTCTCTCTCTCTCTCTCTCTTCTCTCTCTTCTTTTCTCTCTCAAAAGTCTTTCGGATGAGACTTTAAACCCAGGCCCCGTGTGCGAACGCACGCAGAACATCTTGCGCACACGTTAAATCCTGTTCCGCTTTTCGTAAGAGTAGATGATCGTGTGCCGGTGGGAACAGATGGCATTTACAAACACACGGGGACTGGATGTAAAAAAAAAAGCACAGGTGCTTATTCCGTTATCCTCGATATAAAAGAATAAATCAATCAATCAATCGATCAATCAATCAATCTCTCTCATCGTGATGTCGGGTAAAAAATATATCCCAGTAATATATAATAAACAGCTTGATCTTTACAGACTGTTGTTACTCTTGGCAACTAGTTGTCCGAGGCTATACATGCTCTCGCTCTATATTTGTGTCGAGCTGTTGAAATAACAGACATCTTGGTATCTTGATGTACAGTCCATCTGTCTGTCTGTCTGTCTGCCTGTCTGTCTGTCTATCTATCTGTTTAGATAGATAGATAGATAGTAGACAGACAGACAGACAGACAGACAGACAGACAGACAGACAGACAGAGACAAACAGACAGACAGACAGACAGACAGACAGACAGACAGATAGATAGATAGATAGATAGATAGATAGATAGATAGATAGATAGATAGATAGATAGATAGATAGATAGATAGATAGATAGATAGATAGATAGATAGATCACCCCCTATTTATAGAGAGAGAAAGAACGTGTCTCTCTAGTATTACATTTTATATTTATATATTATATATATATATATACATATATTATATACATATTTTTATATATGCATGTCTGTCTGCTTGCCTGCCTGTCTTTTATCCATCTAGCTGTCTATTTATATGTCTGTCTATCTATCTATTATCTGCCTGTCTGTCTACCTGTTTGTCTGCCTGTCTGTCTGCCTGTCTGCCTGTCTGTCTGTTTATTTATTTAGTCGTCTATCTATTTATTTGTCTGTATGTCTACCTATCTATCTATCTATCTTTCTGTCTATCTGTTTGTCTGTCTGCCCGCCTGTCTGTTTATCCATCTATTCATCCACTATCTGTCCATCTATCTACCTATATATATATATATATATTATATATATATATATTTATATAATGTATATATGTATATACATACATATATATATGTGTGTGTTTCTGTCTGTATGTCTGTCTGCCTGCCTGTCGTCTATCTATCTGAACACACACACACACACCCAACACACACACACACAACACACACAACACACACACAAAACACGCACACGCACACGCACACATGCACACTCCAACATAAAGATCCCTACAAAAATTTACTCCTAGACTTAAAACAAAACACTTTCTTATAGGCACTAATGTTGCCAATCTTACCAAGGAAATACCATTCCTTTTTCCCTCATGCCTGACAAAAAATGCTGCAGAACCAACAGACCTGACTGCAGTGATCAGTAGTCTTTCGAATGAGACTGTAAACCGAGGCCCCGTGTGCGAACGCACGCAGAACATCTTGCGCACATGTTAAATCCTGTTCCGCTTTTCGTAAGAGTAGGCCTTTGGGGCCTTTGGGAACAGATGACAATATTTGCAAAACTGCATACACACGGGAACTGGATGAAAAAAAGCACATGAGTGCCTATTCCATTATCCTGTATATAAGAGAATAAAAAATAATAATGAATAAATAAAAAAGTACCAGTGATGTCGTCATATGACATTTCCAGGGAACCTGCCGAGGGTTAAGCAAATAAGTCTTCCTTTCTTTCAGACGAGCAAAAATAACAGGCAGATCGACCTGTAAGGAAGAAAAATGGACGAGTCTGATAAATGGTTGTGGGTGGGTGGGGGGGTTGTGTTGGGGGGGTTAG
>JASPKP010004853.1:7500-12500 GCA_030674155.1 Stramonita haemastoma | reverse complement strand
TTTGCTCATATTATTTAGTGACATATCAATCTTTACTTTGTCTTCACGTGGGCCATTTGAAGATGGGCGTAGAGTGGAAAAGCACGGGGTAAATGAACATTTGTCTGCAACAACATGAGTCTTCTCAGGCTGGTCAGTAGAACTACACAATGTCGGAGGAGTTGGCCAAAACAGCTCTGATGGGGATGCAGTACTTGCCTTCTTTTCTGCTCTGTGCACCTCAGTCCTTGATCTGGTCTCTGTTGATTTGGGACGGACACTTCCGTCTGTACACAACACTGCCGTCTTCAGTGGCAGGGAGTTAAAACAAAGTCTTTGCACTCAGTCTGAGTATGACGACAGTTTGACTGCCTCTGCCGTCAATTTTAAAAGATGACACCGCATTGCCACATACCACTGCATTCAGCATACATTCTGAGGTCGATGGCAATCCCCTACAGGCATGTTGAACTCAGATATCACAAGAAACAGTAATACCTTTAACTGCTGTTGGGTAATGCGTTTTGCTGGGTACGAAACAATGGGAAGCTACCGGCAGGTAGAAACAGAGAGGGAGAGAAGGGGGGGGGGGGGGGGGGGGGGGGGGCTGATAAAGAAAGGGAGATGAGGAGGGAAACAGAAAAAGATAGATAGAAAGAAAGACAGACGGACAAACAGATAAATAGACAGATAGATACACAGACAGACAGACATATAGCTAGCTAGCTAGCTAGATAGACAGACAGACAGACAGACTGATTGGTAGATAGATAGATAGATAGATAGATAGACAGACAGACAGACAGACAGACAGACAGACAGACAGACAGACAGACAGACAGACAGACAGACAGACAGATAGATAGATAGATAGATAGATATATATATATATAGAGAGAGAGAGAGAGAGAGAGAGAGAGAGAGAGAGAGAGAGAGAGAAGAGAGGAGAGAGAGAGAGAGAGAGATGAGAGAGAGAGGAGAGAGAGAGAGAGAGAGATGAGAGAGAGGAGAGAGAGAGAAGAGAATGACAATGACAATGACAATGACAATGACAATGACAAAATAGTTTATTGTTCAGACTCAGGGTGTCCATAAACAAGGGGAAGTGAATATAACATATTAACACACTTTGCAGCAAATTTGCATAGTTACTAAAGAAAAAAAACAAACCCCAAAACAAAACAAAACAAAGAACAAAACCACCAAAATATTCTAATATTTGAGAGGTCTTTGGCCAGTGTCAGGTAAATATACTATTTAGTTGATTTAAGGAAATCGTAGCCACTAGGTGGATTGTGATTTCCTACATTTGAAGGCATAGAATATATACTTTGCCAAGTCAATGATTTGTTCAGGTTTCTGTGGCTTTAATATGGATAACTTCTGGTTTCTAAAAAGCTCTAGATTAAATTTGCCTAAATAAGTGTATCGCAACTCAGTGTATGCTGGGCAATAGAAAAGAAGTGAATTTCATCTTCACGTGCACAACTGCACTTTGGGCAAGTCAAAAAACTACTATCTGCTGTGAACCTATATTTGTTGCTATTCAGTTCTGTGACTCCCAATCTAAAGCGTATAAACATAGTACGTACATATCTGGAAGTGATCAAGTTCATGTATTTCTCCGGTTCTAATAAACTTTTGAAAGAGTTATATAGACTGTAGCGTGGTCTATTGGTTATTTTTTCTGACCATTGCTGTATGAAGCAATCAGTCAGTCTTTGTTTGATTTCCTGTAGAAAAAGCTTTATGGTTTCCTACACCTTGAAAGACCCACACATTGCCAAATCCGGAGGAGCAGAGAAGATTTCTTATATGCGTAACCCAGGTTGTTTTACCTTTTTCATCCAGGAATTTTAACATATGGTAGGCCATGCTAGCATATCTCTGACTAGGTAAAGAGCACAGACGTAACCAGTAGGAAACACTTCTGACAGCTGACAGAACAAGAAGAGGGTAACGGCCTAATTCTCCATATACCATATAGTTTGGCGTGTGCATACTAACATTCAAAAAACGTTTACATGCAAACATATGAACTTTTTCAATCTGGTTAAATTCATGAACACCCCAAACCTCAGATGCATACAGCAGCATAGGAGCAACACGTGCATCAAAAAGCTTAAAAAATATCCTAGGAGATGAGCAACCTAATCTTCGCAGTGTTCTACATATTTCTATGACACATCTTTTAGCTTTCGTTGTTAAGCTTTCTGTAGCAACATTTAGACTCAGACGTGTTGTGAAAATAAGCCCAAGGTATTTGTATGAGTTGACAACTTCTATTTTTTGTTGTCCAAAATGCCAGTGTTCATATTTAGATAGGTGTCTACCATTTCGAAAAACTATGATTTTAGATTTTTCTAGATTTACTGTTAAACCAAATTTACTCGTAAAATGATGTAGATTATTCAGTTGATTTTGTAGGCCTACAGGAGAGTATGAGAGAAGTGACAGGTCATCTGCAAACATCAGAAGAAACAATTCTGTGACATTTTGACTAAGCTGAATTCCATGATTCCCATTTCTTATGATATATGTTGCCAGTTTATTTATCAAAAAGGAAAATAAAGTAGGTGAAGCAAGGCAACCCTGTTTGAGTCCCTGAAAACATTCAAAATAATCAGAGTACCCTGAAAATGAGCGGATGCAACACAACACAGATGAATACATAGCTTATAAGGATTGCAGCATTTTTCCTCTTTACACCTATATTTATCAAGATTTTCCACAAAACATTTCTGTTCACTGTGTCAAAGGCCTTTTGGAAGTCCACAAAGGCAACATATATCTTTTTCTTTTGGGTTAGGTATTTCTGCACAATCGCATATAAAGTGAAAATATGATCGGTAGTTCTGTAATCTTTCCGAAATCCTGCTTGTGATTCTAGAATTTTATTATTGCTTTCAGCCCATTTTGTAAGACGGGTGTTCAGAATATGGGTATATAGTTTACTGACACAACTTAGTAAAGTGATTCCACGATAGTTATCTGGATTCTCAGAGTCTCCCTTTTTAAAAAGGGGGACAATAATAGCTCTACACCATTCTTTGGGGTAGAGGCCACGGGAAAAGAGTGTGTTGAAAAGCTTTACAAGGAAAGGGACTATAACATCTGAAGACTTTAGAAGTTCATTTATAATTTTATCTGATCCAGCCGCTTTTCCTGGCTTTGCATGCCTTATTGCGTTTTTAACCTCAATTTCAGTTATATCACCATTCATGTCGTCAATATTATCCTCAAAGCTATTTAAATCAGGTGTTTCATCAACTACTGCATTGAAACTGGTATCAGTCAATGTATCGGGATTTCTGTCATTTAATAAAGAATCGAAATGGTTAACCCATGTTTCATTTGAGATGCTGTTTACCACATAATTTTTCTGTTTATAAATTTTCATTTCTTTCCAGAAGTCTTGTGAATTGTGGACTGAGTCAACAAATTCTATTTATCTTCTCTTTCTTAAATATCCTTTCTTTTTGTCTTAGTAGAGATTTGTATGCATTTCTTTCTAAATTATAAAAAGCTCTGTTTTCATCTGTTCTATTATTATTGTACTTTCTAAGGGCTTTATAGACTTTCTTCTTTGAATCCTTGCATTCTTTATCATACCAGGAATTCTCTGGAGTTTTGACAGGTTTTGGCCTCCCGACTTCTCTTTTCATGCAAGATGCTGATTCTAGAATAGCATGTGAAAAGGTCTCCACAGCAACATCACACGAAGAATCTATTTGTGAGGTTGCTAAGGATATTTTATCTTTGAAAGCTTGGCTCTCTAATCTTTCAATAAGGTGGGCAAGCTCTCTGGAGTCCCATAAATATTTAGTAGTTGAAACATATTCTCTGTTGTTAACTGGGACATTCATACTAGTATTTACAGATAAAGTTAGCTTTAGGGGCATATGGTCAGATTCTATTCTTTCCTGAATTTCAAGTGCTGAACAAAGATGAAGAATGTCTGGTGAGCTCAAAAAAATAATCATTTGTACTACTTCCAGCTGCTGATATGAATGTGTATTTCTTAGACATATCAGGTGTACACAAAACCATTTACAATAGACAATTCTAAGCATATACACATTGACAATAATAACTTTCCAAAATCATTTATGGTTTCGTCGTCTGAGTATCGATTTGATATCAGCTCATCATAATTAAATTCTGTCATGTCTTCAGGGTCAAGGCTGAATAATTCTGGATTAGGCTGGAAATTTTCCTGTTCTGGCATTAAAGTCACCACACACGAGGAAACTTTTAGCATTGTGCTCAAGGAGAATACTCACTATACACTCTTCAATAGCATGTATATGACAGTTTGTCTGGGCAGTTTCATAAAAAGGGAAGCAGAGGGTGGACAATAGCAATTAATAAGAAACACGTCAGAATCAATGCCAAAAAGATTTTTAGAAAACTTAATACAAACAACATTTCCACAATCTATCTCAATTTTGGTCACAAACTTAGCAAACACTTTTTTCACTAGCACCAGAACCCCACCGCTGCATCTGCCATGATAAGAAAGTTTAACTGCTGGGGAAGAAAAACACACATAATCAGGGAAGCTTTGCAACATAGTTATGTTTTTCATTACTAAACGTTTCTGACAAACAAATCACATCAAAGTTACTTGCATAATTAATGAAGTCACAGTCAGAAAGTTTTTCAAATAGCCCCCCAATATTCCACGAAAGTACAGATAAATCATTTCTTTCCAAAGAGTCAATGGTAACATTTTCTCTGTCTGATTCCCTCACAAGAGTCCCCGTGGCCAGACCCTCTTGTCATGATTCCTCTTCCATGAGCAGATCAGGTCCTGTGGGTTCGGATTCTGGAGTGCTTGGAGGAGGAGGTCTCTTCGGAGGATTGGTGGATGTTGTTCTGCTGGGAGTCATCAGTGCAGGCCAGTCCCTGGTGTTGAGCAGAGTGGTAGCACCCCTGGCTGCCACCTCCGAGGAGTGGGAGTTGCCACGCTGGGTATCCCCCGTTTTGCTGCTGACGTTCTGGTCTCTCCTGACCCCATC
>JASPKP010004852.1:7500-12500 GCA_030674155.1 Stramonita haemastoma | reverse complement strand
TTGTTTGCTTCTTTCTTTCTTTCTTTCTTTATTCATTTCTTTGCTTTTACGCGTACAGTTAAGTGGTAGGGAAGGTGGATTGGGATCAGAAGAGAAAGGGGAGGGGGTAGGGAGGGGGGGGGTGGAGAATAAAGGGGGTGGGGGTGGGGTGGGAGTAGGGTGATGGGGAGGTAAGTAAGTTGGGAAAAGTTTGTTTTCTAACAACTTCAGGCTGTTTGCTGCCAACACCACTGTAAACATCGGCCCATTCTCGCCTTTCTTTTCACACGCACAATACACACACGCACGCACATACACATACACACACACACACACACCACACACACACACAACACACACACACACCACAGTCACACACACACACACACACACACACACACACACCCCACACACACACACACACACACGATAGACAATCATCAGAGACAGAGACAAACAGAACACACAGACAGACAAACAAACTTTAGAGACAGACAGACAGAGACTCACAGACAGACAAACAGACAGACAGACAGACAGACAGACAGACGGACGGAGAAGCGAAGAAAGACATGTGTGTTTACATACAGCTTACCAGTATCGTGTTGAGGCAGTTACACCCACAACAGGGGCTGATCTCTTAAAGCGTCGACTGCTTCTTCTTCTTCTTCTTCTTCTTCTTCTTCTTCTTCTTCTTCTTCTTCTTCTTCTTCTCCTTCTTCTTCCTTTTCTTTCTTCTTCTTCTTCTTCTTCTTCTTCTTCTTCTTCTTCTTCTTCCTTTTCTCTTCTTTCATCCTTTTCTTCTTTTTCTTCTTTCTCATTCCTTCTTCAAAATTCTTCGCATTCTTCAAATTCTTCTTCTTCGCATTCTTCAAATTCTTCACAATTCTTCTTCTTCACAATTCTTCTCCTTTGCAATTCTTCTCCTTCGCAATTCTTCTCAATTCTTCTTCTTCGTAATTCTTCACCTTCTTCACAACTCTTCTTCCCCTAAATATATAGAGGTTTTTTGTTTGTTTTGTTTTGTTTTTTGGGGTGTTTTGTTGTTGTCGGTTTTTGTTTTGTTTTGCTGGGGGGGGGGGGGGTTGTTTTTGCTTTATTTTCTTTTTCTTTTTCTTTTTTTTTTTGGGGGGGGGGGGTGTTGCTTTGGAATGAACACCTTGAAGGCTCTTGTTCCTTGTAGATTATTCAAGCCTGTTCTTTTGCATATCTATCCGAACCATAATCTTGACTATGTAGAATATTGGGAAAGGGCGAAAACACACACACACACACACACACACGATCTCTCTCTCTGTCTCTCTCTCTCTCTCTCTCTTTCTCATCATCTCCTCTCATCATCTCTCTCTCTCTCTCTCTCTCTCTCTCTACCCTCTCATCTCTCTTTCTGAAACGAGTTGCATTTTCTTATTACCTTATCGTCATATATTCTTGTCCTTTTCTTGTTTTCGTTTGTGTTTGCGCTTTAAACAGTTTTCTATCTTGGTGTTTTGTTTGTTAGTATTTATTTTTATTCTTCTCAATTTGATGTATCCCTGAAAAGGGCGGGGACTGGATGTAAAAAAGCACACGAGTGCTTATCTATTTTCCTCGAATAAAATACTTTGCCTTGCCTTGCCTTGCCTTGCCTTGCCTTCTCTCTCTCTCTCTCTCTCTCTCTCTCTCTCTCTCTCTCTCTCTCTCTCTCTCTCTTCTCTCCCCTCTCTCTCTCTCTCTCTCTCTCTCTCTCTCTCTCTCTCTCTTCCTCTCTCTCTCTTCCTCTCTCTCTCTTCTCTCTCTCCTTTCTCCCTTTCTCCCTTTCTCCCTTCCTCCCTCCCTTGAAGCATTCCTCTATCACGCGCGCAACCCTTTACCCCAGAGAGAGTGGACAGAACTATGACATCACAGTAACAGTCCCTGAGACTGACACGTCATCGATTTTCGAGCACAAATAACAGTGACGACAATCAAGCAGGGGGAGGAAAGGGGGGGGGGAGGGGGTTGTAATTACAGAAGAAAGCTGATAACCATGTCGATTATATTACGGCAGGACAGTGAGCAACAACACTATACTATTCTACATGAAGTCGTTATGTATTATTGAGGACCGGATAGCCTAGTGGTCAGAACATAGCGCTCTCAATTTGACGATCCGAGTTCGATTCGTGTTGGAGGGGATTTTCCCCCTGGAGTTAACATCAGTGCTGACTCCACTCTCCCCAAAAGTCTTTCGGATGAGACTTTAAACCGAGGTCCTGTGTGCTGGAACGCACGCAGAACATCTTGTGCACACGTTAAATCCTGTTCCGCTTTTCGTAAGAGTAGGCCACTGTGTGCCGGTGGGAAGAGATGACAAGATTTACAAAACTGCATACAAACGGGGACTTAATGTAAAAAAGAAATGAGTCCTTATTCCATTATCCTCGATATAAAAGAATTGATGATGATGATGATGATGATGATGATGATGATGATGATGATGATGATGATGATGATGATGATGATGATGATGATGATGATGATGATGACGACAACAACAACAACAACAAGAATGATGATGATGATGATGATGATGATGATGATGATGATGATGATGGTGGTGGTGGTGGTGGTGGTGGTGGTGATGGTGATGATGATGATGATGATGATGATGATGATGATGATGATGATGATGATGATATTAATAATAATTATTGTGATAAGGGGATAGGAGAGTTGTTGTCCACATAGTTACAACTATACAGTCACTGCTATACTAGGCCTGTGTACAATGCGGTGTTATGTGGTTGGAGTGGTTGCACAGTAGGGAAGAGAGAGTCTGTCAGATGACATGACGGATGAGAGAGGTATGGGCCGCTAATAGGCTGACCAAAGCTGGAAGAGGAGGAGGGGGAGGAGGGGGGAGAGAAAGGGGAGGAAGGAAGAAGAGGAGGAAGAAGAGGAGGAGTGGGGAGGAAGAAGAGGAGGTGGACACTCACTCACACACACACACATACACACACGGACATACACACAGACATACACACACAGACATACACACACACATACACACACACACACACGCACACGCACACGCACACGCACACGCACACGCACACGCACACACACACACACACACCACACCACGCACATGCACACGCACACGTACACACACACACGCACACATTGCTTATAGAAAAAAAATCCTGATCTTCTTATGTAGCATATGCGTGCTCGAGCATAGGGCATGCAAGCTCAAAAACATCACAAAATGTCATGGTGACTTGAGAGAAACTATTCTAAGAAAATAATAAAAACATGTTGGTGTGTCACATAATCCCCCATCTTAGGGTGAAAATCGATGTTGAAAATAAATATATCTTTTTGTAGTAAAAATAAGATATAAACAAACAAAACCAAACAACACGCATGTATGCACGCTCGCACGTGCGCGCACAAACACACACACATACTCCCTCTCTGTCTGTCTCTGTCTCTGTCTCTGCCTCTGTCTCTTTCTCTGTCTCTGTCTGTCTGTCTGTCTGTCTGTCTGTCTGTCTCTCTCTCTCTGTCTCTCTGTCTCTCTGTCTCTCTCTCTCTCTCTCTCTCTCTCTCTCTCTCTCTCTTCTCTCTCTCTCTCTCTCTCTCTCTCTCTCTCTCTCCTTTACACACACACACACACACACACACACACACACACACACACACACATACACTACACATGCAACATGCAACAACAACAACACCCTACCAAAACTACGTTGATTTTATGGCTTTTGACACTCTGAAGACACCATCCCATAGTTGAAAGGTGCCACCCAACCCAGTGTGTTTGTGAGTGTATGTGTATGTGTATATGTGTGTGTATGTGTGAGTGCGTGCACGTGCATGCGTGCGTGTGTGTGTGTGTGTGCGTGTGCGTGCGTGCGTGTGTGTGTGGGTGCGTGCGTGCGTGCGTGCGTGCGTGCGTGCGTGCGTGCGTGCTGGCCCCTAGAGAAGCTGAGGTCTCTGACGCCTCGCTCCCCTACGACCACATAGCTTTCGGGACATCTTTACCTTGACACATTTTGTCTGTTTTGTTTTGTTTTGACGACCAGGTAATGATATTGTAAACATTGGGATGGGCACAGAATAATTCATTCTGCAGTGTGTGTGTGTGTGTGTGTGTGTGTGTGTGTGTGTGTGTGTGTGTGAGTGTGTATGTGTGTGCGTGCGTGCGTGCGTGCGTGTGAGTGTGTATGTGTGTGTGCGTGTGTGCGTGCGTGCGTGTGTGCGTGTGTGCATGTGTGTGTGTCTGTGTGTCTTGTACATGGTACATGGTGCGTAGCGCCTATGGTGTATAAGTCTAGTTTCCAAAAGACTACTAGAGTAGCAAGAGGCTTGCATTACATGCACACTACAATGCTGTCTGCTAATTAGCGGTCAAGCAGAACCCAGCTGATTTGTGCAAACCTCTGCAATAATGCAAGACCCCCAGCCCCTCTTCTCCCCCCCCCCCCCCCCCTCCACCATTTCTACACCCTCATACCTTCCACCCTCCACCATTTTCCCCCATAATACTGTGACACGTGTGTGCGTACATGCACGCAAGCACGCGTGCTTGTGTGCACACTTGCACATACATACTCGTGCGCGAGTACGCGCATATGCAGGAGCGTAGGCTGGTATAGATGCCTGTACACGCAAGTACAGGGCGTACAGGCACACATATGCACACACGCATGTTCGCATGCGAGTGCACACGCGCACAGTACAGACACACACGCGCGCGCGCGCGCGCAGAAGCATGTACGCACATATACACACACACTCACAATTCTTTCCTTTTCTCACACCTTCCCCTCTCCCTTCCCCCCTCCCCTCCCCTCCCTGTATGTATACCTCTCAACCATGCTTGCATGGACTGGTGCTAAAAGCGATTGCCCAGTTCATAACTTAAAAAATGATTGTCGTGAAATTAATTCATTATTGAAAAATCATGTACATAAGAATAACTTCCATGGGAAATTTGAAATACTAGGCTATCCAAGACATATTACTAACATAATTTATAAGTTGCGATT
>JASPKP010004851.1:0-16860 GCA_030674155.1 Stramonita haemastoma | reverse complement strand
CAACGAACATCTTTGGCGCCAGCCTCATCTAATTAGCCTAGCACGCAGAACAGCAAGCTTTACTGTGAAAGAATAGAGCTTCGCGCTCTTCTCGGCATAACAGTGACTTCCATTCACAATGAGTAAATGGGGCCTAGATTTATTTATTCTGTATTCTTTTAATCTTTTATATCGAGGATAATGGAATAAGCACTCCTGTGCTTTTTACATTCAGTCCCCGTGTGTATGCACTTCTGTAAATATCATCTGTTCCCACCAGCACAGGATGACCTGCTCTTACGAAAAGCGAAAAAAAAGCGGAGGGTCTATGACTATGAAATTGCGCGTTGCTTTCAGAGAGAAGAGTCGAAAACAAAATCTAAATTGAACGAAAGATCTAGATGAGCGCTAAGCATAGAAACAAGAAAGAAGAATATAAGTCACACAAATGATGCCATGCAAAACAACAGACTGACACAGACAGTGACACAGGCGCTAGAAAAAAATCCTATTTCCTGCGTGGCTTCGTGCACAAGAAACGAGTGGCAGCAGCACGGCAGTCAAAGTCAGAGAGATTTGCGTTCAATTTAGATTTAGTTTTGCTGCCAAACAATCCCCCCCCCCCCTTCCCCACACCCCTCACTGAATAGTTTCGTTTTGTTCATGGATTTTATTTTCTGGGGACCGATTTTGGGGGAGTTGGTCAAGATATCTCTGAAATGGCAACTCCCAGTACCGGTTTTAAAAAATCCTAGCGTGAACCCTGGATAAATCGCCTTGAACGTGTGTCTTGGTGTGTGGCTGGAACCTGGGGCGTCAAATCTCAACATGCAACGCTCTAATCACTAGCTACCCTGTCCCCGATGACTTCAATCTTACTTATTTTAACCTAGTGTGTGTGACTCAAGACTCAAGACTCAAAATATTTATTGCCATTGAAGTCATGCAGACCTATTTGACACAACAAAACAAAACAAACAAACAAACAAAAATCAGTTTTAATTATCTTTCTGCCTAAATGATGTCACACCAAAAACATGTGTGTGTGTGTGTGTGTGTGTGTGCTGAAATCTCACAATTAGAGCTTTTAGCCCAGGATCGAAAAAAACAAAACCACCCCCCCAAAAAAAAAACAAAAACAAAACCAAAAGCAGGCACCTCAAACTGAAAAAATGGGATCGGGATAGGCCTATAGCCTAGCGGTCAGAACATTGCGCTCGCAATTTGACGATCCGGATTCGATTCCCGGTCGAGGGGATTTTTCCTCTGGAGTTAACATCAGTGCTGACTCCACTCCCCTACAAAGTCTTTCGGATGAGACTAGGCTATAAACCGAGGCCCCGTGAGCGAACGCACGCAGAACATCTTGCGCACACGTTATAATTATGTTCTGCTTTAGGTAAGTGTAGGCCATCGTGTGCCGGTGGGAACAGATGACATTTAAAAAACTGCATGCACACGGGAACTGGATGTAAAAAAGCATATGATTGCTTATTCCATTATCCTCGATATAAAAGAATAAAATAAATAAAAATACCCCCCCCCCCCCAACCCAAACAAGCCGGAATGTTCCGATCCATGTTTTTAGATTCCCATAGAACCGGAACTTTTCGATGTGTGTTTCGATATTTGGTGGTGACCGGTTTGTTCTTAAGTGCTCGAAGACTGCTGTAAAAGAAAACCACCAAAATGCCCAAAAAGAGTACGATCAACGGGTTTTGGTTATTTGCTCAGAGTAACAAGACAAAATGGAAGGCCCAGGGTTTGAGAATTGCCACAAATGACGACCTTTTGGCGATTGCTCACCCGATCTGGAAAGTAAGTCAAGTCAAGTCAAGTCAAAAACACTTTAATCATCCCTGAAGGGCAATTACAATACTGACAGGCATATTGATACAAATCATAATCAAAAACACGAAGGAGCTACATTTCTTATTTGTTCAAACATTATATAACTTCAAATAAAATGTCACAAACACTCACACTCTACGCGTGCGCGCTTGCACACACGCAAACACACGCATACACACACACCAATGTTTAGATACAATGTTCATAAAAACCATTGACTAGAAAAGACATATGATCACCATTATTTACACATTATACGCACGCGTTCGCACCCGCACATATACATGCATGCACGCACGCACACACACACACACACACACACACACACCACACACACCACACACACACACACACACACACACACACACACACACAGACACACACACACACACACACACACACACACACACACACACACACACACACATCACACCACAACACACCACACGCTCCCCCCCTCCCCATACAATCCACACCCACCAGCCCCCACACTCCACATACACACCCCCCCCCCCCCCCCCCCCCCTATCCATACACACCATCCACACCCACCTGTCCCCCCCCCCAGGCACCAGCTTTTCTAATGTGACCAAGTTTTCAGTTGATTTTATTGTTTTAATATTAGCTTAAAAGTAGATGTCGAGCTTTTCATTCTCCCCATGCACATTGGCACACTGTTTCCAATTTCATATTGTTCTCGTGTCTTTTTAATTTGATCACATCGCAGGTACTTTGTGATTTTAAAACTAAGCATTTCTCTTTCAATATTGAATGTTTAGTTGTTACAATCACTTTAATCAGAATGGATACTCATGATTATCATTGAAAGACAACATAATTAAACAGTTGTGCGGTTGTCGACAACAGTAGTATTTTCAAACAATCTGCAGCTTGTGGGGAAAAAAAAGTGATGAGAAAACTTTTCACTCAGACTAGCTCTAGACATTGACTGATTCAGGATAAGAATTATGCAAGAAAAAACAACAACACAAAACAACAACAACAACAACAAAAACAAACTGGGTTAGGATAGGTAAGTCACATTCCAATACAATCACTAATTTAATTAAATACAACAAAGTGAGACTTACCTGGTAAGGTGAAGCTGGTTGTAAATTCTTGCGAATTTATTGTAGACCGGACCGCGCGCAGCCCCTACTGTCAGTTTTTAGAGCCTCGAGAGAACACTGTGTCATACTATAACTCACTCACTCACTCAGTCCCATGTCCCAAAGGACGTAGGGGGGACATGAGAGAAGACGCAACAGAGATCTTTTTCCATGCTTCACGATCCTGTGTGGCTAGTAGGAGGTGTTGTAGGGGTTGGGCGGTCCAGTCTTTGATGTTGTCAACCCATGATTTCTTTTGGCGGCCTCTTCTTCTCTTGCCCTCGACTGTTCCTTGCAGGATGGTTTTTGCTAGGGTGTTGTGTCTTGTGGTGTGACCAAACCACATCAGCTTTCTCCTCTTTATGGTGGAGAGCAAAGGCTCTTGGGGGCCCACACGCTTTTTGATTTCTTCTTTCACATAGTTATTGGTCTTGTGTTCTTTGTATGATATTTTGAGAAGTCTTCTGTGGCACTTGTTCTCGAATGCTTGGGTTCTCCTCTCTAACTCTGCTGTCAGAGTCCATGATTCACAGCCATATAGGAGGATAGATATCACGAGGGATTTGTAAAGGTGGTATTTGGTGCCGAAGCTGATGATGTTGCTTCTGATGATCTTCTCGAGTCTGACTATAACAGGAACATTAAATATTTTATAAACATTGTTATCATTATTATCATTTTGAAAGGGTGGGATGTCTTACTGATGCACGGTGTGCAGAACACTGTTGTCAGTTCTAGATCAAAATTCCACAAAGTGGTATTTGTTTCATTTGCATGGTATGCATTTCATTTTACTTGCATGGTATGCATGCAGACCATTTTAGGGGTGGGCATGTGCACTCCGTTCCGGTCTACAATAAATTCGCAAGAATTTACAACCAGCTTCACCTTACCAGGTAAGTCTCGCTTTGTTGTATTTAATTCTTGCTCATTTCCTGCATCCCTCCACTATATGCACATGAGATTTTAGAGCCACAGTGTTCTCGAGACAAACACATCCACCACATGTAAACAAGAAACTGTCCTACCTTATTTATGTTGTAGGAATCGCTCCATGATGGATTGGCCCATGGTCAGTGTTGGCCCCGTCTTCTTATTATAAAACTTAGCAAACGTGGAAACATTTGTCCATCCAGCTGCTTTCATGATGATGTTTATCGGAGTGTCTGCAAGTTTAGCAGCTGAAGTACTGACTGACCTCGTACTGTGTGCCGTGAAGCGTGTAAATAAATGTCTATGGTGTCGGGTAGCATTCTGAGCCCTCAGTTCTTTGCTCCGTCTCAGGTATTGTTTCAAAGTGTGAACTACTCACAAAGCCTCTTTTTCCACAAAAGCCACGAGTTCAATGGGTGGTTGATGGGCTCCTCTTCTTGACTGTTTTAATAATCTATTCACATAAAAAACACACTTTTCCCTTGAAAGTAGCATATTGTCGATGTCCAAATCAGCAATAGTTTGACACCTCTGACCCGACAGAAGGGCAATTAACATCACAAGTTTCATTGTCAGTTCCTTGAACGTCAGGTTTTCCACTGGAACCCACGTTTCTAACATTTTCAGTACAATGTTTACATCCCAAGTGTGGTGATACTTTGGTAGTGGTGGTTTTCTTTCAAACACACCCTTCATAAATCTTTTTACAAGTTCGTGTTGACCAAACGTTGCCCCTTCATAGTTGCAGAGAAAACAACTTAGCGCAGAACGAGCGGTGCCCACAGCGCTATAAGAATATCCCTCTTCCAACAGGGAAGCCAGAAAATTTACAGCTGTGGCTAGAGGCGGTGAAACTGAATCCACTTGTTGCTCACACGCGTACCTCTCCCACTTTCGTATGTACACATCATACAGTGAATGGTTGTATACAATACATGTGTGTAAATGATTCAAATGCAAGCACTTTAATTTGTTTGCTTTACAAGCTTCAACACTCCAAAAATTCCTTATGATATATTATTATTATCATCATCATCATCATCATCATCGTTATCGTCATAGTCATTTTTGTCATTGTTGTTACTTATTGTTAATGTTATTATTATTATTATTATTATTATTATTATTATTATTATTATTATTATCAATTACCAGAGTATGAATCAGGGAGAACGTAAGAAATGGGACAGTTCAGCAAAAGACGAACGGCAAAGGAGAAGAACAGAGGAAGATAGTGCACGTTTCGACAACACTGGGAATTGCATTGGGGTAAGCATTCTCTGTTGTCTTGTGTGGTCTTTGAGATGGGTGTGTGTGTGAGTGTGTGTGTGTGTGTGTGTGTGTGTGTGTGTGTGTGTGTGTGTGTGTGTGTGTGTGTGTGTGTGTGTGTGTGTGTTGTGTACATGTGTGTGTGTGTGTGTGTGTGTGTGTGTGTGTGTGTGTGTGTGTGTGTGTGTGTGTCGTGTGTTGTGTACATGTGTGTGTGTGTGTGTTTGTGTGTGTGTGTGTTTTATTTATTTTTAATTTATTTTATTCTCTTTAAATCGAGGATAATGGGATAAGCACTCCTGTGCTTTTTACATCCAGTCCCTGCGTGTGTGTAGTTTTGTAAATGTCATCTGTTCCCACCGCCACACAATGGCCTACTCTTACGAAAAGCGGAACAGGGTTTAATATGTGCGCAAGATGTTCTGCGTGCGTTCACACACGGGGCCTTGGTTTATAGTCTCATCCGAAGGACTTTGGGGGAGAGTGGAGTCAGCACTGGTGTTAACTCTAGGAGAAAAATCTCCTCAAACGGGAATCAAACCCGGGTGGTCAAATTGCGAGCGCAATGTTCTGACCATTAGGCTATCCGGTCACCCTGTGTGTGTGTGTTGTATACATGTGTTTGTGTTGTATACATGTGTGTGTGTTTGTGTGTGTGTGTGCATGTGTGTGTGCGCGCACGCGCATATGTGCATGCGTGCACACACACACACACACACACACACACATACACATACACACACACACACACACACACACACACACACACACACACACACACACACACACAATCTCTCTCTCTCTCTCTCTCACTGTACACACACACACACACACACACACACACACACACACACACACACACACACACACACACACACACACACACACACACACACACACACAACCATTATCCTAGATATAAAAGAATAAAAAACAAAACAAAACAACCCCCCCCCACTCATACACTCACTGTGCACACACACACACACACACACACACACACACACACACACACACACACACACACACACACACACACACACACACACACACACGTGCACACACACGCACGCACGCACGCATGTGTGTGCGTGCATGTGCGCGCACACACACACACACACACACACACACACACACACACACACACACACACACACACACACACACACACACACACACACACACTGCACTCGCAATTTGACGACCCAGGTTCGAGATCATTCCCATTCGAGGAGATTTTCCCCCAGTAGTAAACATCAGCGATGACTCCACACTCCGCAAAAGACCTTCGGATGAGACTATAAACCAAGGCCTTATGTGCGAATGCACGCAGAACATCTTGCACACATGTTAAACCCTGTTCCACTTTTCATAAGAGTAGGCCATTGTGTGCCAGTGGGAACAGACAACAAGATTTATAAAACTCCATACACACAGGGACTGGATTTAAAGAAGCACATGAGTGCTTATTCCATTACCCTTGATATAAATAATAAAAGAATAAATAAAACACACACGCGCACACACACACGCACAGGCACACACAGACACACACAGACACACAGACTCTCTCTCTCTCTCTCTCTCTCTCTCTCTCTCTCTCTCTCTCTCTCTCTCTCTCTCTCTTCCTCTCTCTCTCTCTCTCTCTCTCTCTCTCTCTCTCTCTCTCTCTCTCTCCCCCCCTCCCTCCCTCCCTCCCTCTGATAATTCATAAAGTGTACAAGTTGTTTAATTATGTTGATCATTTTGAAATACGTTCAAGCAGAAGAGAAGTTTACAATTTAAAAAAAATCTTATTTATCTATTTATTTTTTTAAACAGGAGAGAACTGATACATTGGAAGCGTTCAGGAGGCAGCGAGAAAAAGACATAGCTGATGTCACCAGTCAATGGCATGCGAAAGGTAATAATGATAATAAATTATATTATATATATATATATAGTGGTGGGAACGGTACTGCGCACACTGTCTCTCACCTTAAAAATCCTATGCGCAGGCCCAAGGACCAGTCCACGTCCCCCCCCTCATCCTCCCTTTTTCCTACTATCCCCAAGCCCTGTAGCGATGGGAAAGGGGCGAATGCGGCAGGTGAAAGATGTCACTGGAAGCCGCAGTTCCAATCCTGCATGCTGGCGATTCAGGAGTATGGGTCGTCTGATTGTTGACCTGAGGATGACAACATCACCCGGCAGCACCCTGAATGACCAAGCAGCCCTCTTTAGGGATAGCACTGCTTGCTCCACACGGAGAGGGGCCTAGAAAAGGTGGCCTAACGAAAGCTCATCCTCATACCACCCAGTTGGCTAGCCGCGGTCAACGGGCATCTTTCCAAGCGGTCGAGCATCAACAAAGTCAAAATCAAGTGGCTCCACACCTGCCTCCAAAGGTGTGACAGGTCTCAAACTGGCGTGCTGGAACATCAGAACCATGCTAGATACAATAGATAACAACCGTCCTGAACGACGCTCTGCTTTAGTTGCACACGAGCTCTCGCGACTAAATATCGACATCGCGGCTCTTAGTGAAGTCCGCTTCCCAGATGAAGGTAGTCTCAAAGAACACGGCGCCGGTTACACCTTATACTGGTCAGGCAAGCCCCAATCCGAACGACGCCTTTCAGGTGTAGGCTTCATGATCAAGAACACCATTGCCTCAAAGCTGGAGAACTTACCAACTGGTCATTCAGACCGTATCATCTCCATGCGTCTGCCACTGGAGAACAAGCAGCACATCACTCCTTCAGTGTGTATTCCCCGACTCTTCAAGCAGACCCTGCAGACAAGAACAAATTCTACTGTGACCTGCGCAGCCTGGTAAGAAACACCCCTGCAGACGACAAGGTCATTATCCTTGGGGATTTCAATGCTAGAGTTGGCCGAGATTCAGAAGCCTGGAAGGGAGTTCTGGGGAAACATGGAGTTGGGAATTGCAATGACAACGGGCGTCTCCTGCTAGAGTTCTGCACTGAACTGCAGTTAATCATCACTAACACAATCTTCCAGCAGAAGGACAGTCTAAAAACAACCTGGATGCATCCTCGGTCCAAACATTGGCACCTCATAGACTACGTCTTAGTGCGCCAGAAAGACCAAAGTGATGTCTTGCACACCAGAGTGATGCCCAGTGCAGAATGCCACACAGACCACCGCCTCGTGCGATGCAACCTCAGCCTTCACATCAAGCCAAAGTCAAAACGAGGAGGTCCCCCCAGAAAGAAACTCCAGGTTGGCAGCCTCAAGTCCGCTGAAGTGAAAGCTGTGCTGCAGTCCAACCTCCAGTCAAAGCTGGAAGTCGAGGACTGCCCCTCTGACCCCTGTCCAGAAACGCTCTGGACCCGCCTAAAAACTGCCATCCTGCAGACCTCTGCAGAGGTCTTGGGCTTTTCCACTAAGAAGAACAAGGACTGGTTCGACGAAAATGACCAAGAAATACAAGATCTGCTGGCGAAGAAGAGAAGTGCCCACCAGGCTCACCTTGCACAACCATCTTGTCCAGCAAAGAAAGCTGCCTTTCGTCTTACATGCAGCAACCTCCAGCGCCAGCTTAGAGTTATCCAAAACGAGTGGTGGATTAACCTCGCCCAGAAAACTCAGCTCTGCGCTGACACAGGTGACTACAGAGGCTTCTACGAAGCTTTGAAGGCAGTCTATGGACCCTCTCACCAAGTGTTGAGTCCTTTGCGCAGCACTGACGGCCAGGCACTCCTCACAGACAAGATGTCCATATTGAACCGCTGGGCTGAACACTTTCAAACCCTCTTCAGCGCTGATCGCACTGTTGATGACGCAGTGATCCAACAGATCCCACAGCAACCAGTGAAAGAAGAACTGGACGAAGCCCCAACCCTGGAAGAGGTAACTAAAGCCATAGAACAACTGAAGAGTGGGAAGGCTGCAGGCGTCGACGGTATTCCACCAGAATTATGGAAAAACGGGGGGCAAACACTGCACTGCAAGCTCCATGAATTTTTTGTCTGCTGCTGGGAGCAGGGAAAGTTACCACAAAACTTTCGTGATGCAATCATAATCACCCTTTACAAAAACAAAGGGGAAAAATCCGATTGCTCCAACTACAGGGGGATAACTCTTCTCTCCATCGCTGGCAAAATCCTTGCAAGAGTTCTCCTCAACAGACTAGTACCTGCTGTTGCAGAACACCACCTCCCTGAGAGCCAGTGCGGCTTCAGAGCTAACAGGGGTACCACCGACATGGTCTTTGTGCTCAGACAACTTCAAGAAAAGTGCCGCGAACAGAACAAGGGACTGTACATCACCTTCGTTGATTTAACCAAGGCATTTGACACTGTGAGCAGGAAGGGCCTGTGGCAGATCATGGAGCGTCTTGGCTGTCCCCCAAAGTTTCTCAACATGGTGATCCAGCTACATGAAGACCAGCGTGGCCAGGTCAGAAACAGCAACGACCTCTCAGAGCCTTTCTCAATCACAAACGGGGTGAAGCAGGGCTGCGTTCTTGCACCAACCCTCTTCACTATCTTCTTCAGCATGATGCTTCAGCGGGCCACAGAAGATCTTGATGACGAAGACGGAGTTTTCATACGCTACCGCACAGATGGCAGCCTATTCAACCTGCGGCGTCTTCAGGCCCACACCAAAACCCTGGAGCAACAAATTCGAGAACTACTTTTTGCTGATGATGCTGCCCTTGTAGCCCACTCAGAAACCGCCCTGCAGCATGTAACATCCTGTTTTGCAGAGGCAGCCCAGCTCTTCGGACTCGAAGTCAGCCTGAAGAAGACAGAGGTTCTCTACCAGCCCGCACCTCAGGTAGCGTACCACCCACCTCACATTACAATTGGTGAGACAGAACTGAAGACAGTCCAGCAGTTTACCTACCTGGGATGCACAATCTCCTCTGACGCAAAGATTGATAAAGATGTAGACAACAGACTGGCAAAGGCAAACAGTGCTTTTGGCAGACTCTACCACCGTGTCTGGAAAAACAAACACCTGAAGAAAGACACCAAGATCAGTGTCTACAGAGCCGTGGTACTGACCACCCTCCTGTATGGCTCTGAGTCATGGGTCACATACAGACACCACCTGCGAATTCTGGAACGCTTCCACCAACGCTGTCTCCGCTCCATCCTCGACATCCACTGGAGCGACTTCACCACGAATGCTGAGGTGCTGGAGCAAGCAGGGATCACCAGCATTGAGGCCATGTTGCTGAAAACGCAGCTACGCTGGGCAGGGCATGTCTTTAGAATGGAGGACCATCGCCTACCGAAGATGGTTCTCTACGGTGAACTTTCCACCGGACACCGCTACAGAGGCGCACCAAAGAAGAGATTTAAAGACTCTCTGAAGAAATCTCTGTCAGCCTGTCTCATAGACCATAACCAGTGGTCAGTCCTTGCTGCTGACCGGCAGGCCTGGCGACACACTGTGCATCAGTCGGTCTCCTCCTTTGAGGACAATCGCAGAGCGGCCCTTGAGGAGAGGCGAATGAGGAGGAAGAACCGCGTCCCCTCTACATCAACCCCAGAATCGACTTTCCCCTGCAGCCGCTGCGGCCGGGTTTGTTTGTCACGCATTGGACTGAACAGCCACCAGCGAGCCTGCACCAGACGTGGACAGTGCCCTTAATCTTCGTTCGCGAAGCCAAGCCATGATGATGATATATATATATAGTAAAATAATGACAAAAGCACAACTGTGTTCAGCTTTATCTCTTTATTTTCAGCCTGATGAAGCTTCAGGATAGAAGCAAAAACTTGCTGAAAATAAAGAGAAGAAGCTGCCCACAGTCATGTTTGTATCATTATTTTACTATTTTACCTCAACCATGTGCTTGGAGGGAGCGGTGCCCAGCAGAATTGTGGGTTTTTATCAAGTCATCTCTCTCTCTATATATGGGATTTATATAGCGCTGAATCTTGTAGAGCACAAAATTCAAAACGCTTGCATTCAAATTAGTCATGTGCATGGAACCGTTCACAAATGAAACTAACGAATTATATATCTACACACACACACACATGCACACACGCACACACACACACACACACACACACACACAGGCACACACACATACACATACAGCAGGGTGACAGAGATGGAGGAGAGTGATTGAAAGTAGGAACAGATCATGTGAGGTGTTATGATGGAAGAAGATCCTAGGTAGGAAATAAGTGTCTTTAGGTTGGATTTGAACATGCCAAATGAAGGGAAATGGCAATGGCATTTATTTATTTTATTTATTTATTTATTTTATATCGAGGATAACAGAATAAGCAATCATGTGCTTTTTTTAATCCGGTCCCCGTGTGTATGCAGTTTTGTAAATATTGTCATCTGTTCCCACCGGCACACGATGGCCTACTCTTACGAAAAGCGGAACAGGATTTAACGTGTGCGCAAGATGTTCTGCGTGCGTTCGCACACGGGGCCTCGGTTTAAAGTCTCATCCGAAGGACTTTTGGGGAGAGTGGAGTCAGCACTGAGAGGCATGTGAGAGGGAGGTCATTCCAGATAGATGGACCAGAAACAGTGAAAGAACAACGTCCAAAACTGGATTGTTTGGACCTTGGTATTCGTAAGTACATGGTATCTGCAGCAGAACAGAAGGAACAAGAGGGTACATTGAAACTTTAAAAAAAAGATTTTTTTTCATTCCTTGGCTAGAGCTGTAATGGTGACGTTTTTGTGTGTTATGCAACCTTTCCCTGCTCTCCCCCCCAGCACTACTGGTCATTAAGGTAGGGGCATTCCGACTTTGGGGATGCAGTTTGGGGCCTAACCTGCCAGAGACAAGTGCTGTAGCTGAGTGGTTAAAACCGTTCCGCGTTCGACTTCAGTCTCAGGGGTCCATGAAGTCATTGGTTTGAATCTCTGTGGTGTCTGGTGAATAAAGGGTGGGGGTTTTTACCATCTCCCAGGTCAACTTCTAGCACAGACTACTGGTACCACTACCTTTGTAAATACTACTAAAAAAAAAAGCATGAAAACGATGATGACGACAGTAATGATGATGACCATGAAGATGACATAAAACCCAACTTTTCTTTTCTCTTTTATTTATTTTTTTTCAGACCTGGCGGAAGAAAAGTTCTACCTGATTGACATCCAAGACATGTGTGAAACCACAAAGCGCGAAGACATGGACAAACGGCAATGGTTGCCACGGGAGATTGCGCTGATCGAAATGACCTTGAGACAGGGCATCTTGCGGACGTACCATCAACTTATCTGGCCAGGTGTGGTTGACTGTGTAGAGCGGTGTCAATTCCGGCACACAGACAATACATCAGACCTGGGGACAGGATAGCTCAGTGGTCAGAGTGCTTGCTTTCCCCCAGCTAAGGTTAAGCAGTGTCGAGCATGGTTACCAAGTGGATGGGTGACTGTTTGGTGCACCTTGCTTTCAAGACAGTTCCCCAGTTCACCCAACTGTGAATGGGTACCTGCCCTCTTGAGGGTGAGGGAAGGTAAAGCAGCGAGGGAGAGGATCTAGATGGGCGCCGCCCTTTCAATGTGCTGGCTCTGAGAGATGTGAGGTCTCTGATGCTTTGCTCCCCTACGACTGATTAGGTGATGGGACAGCTTTACCTTTACCTTTTTACCTTTCATCAGACCTGTCCAGGTTTACCTGTAGGGGGGTAGGAAAAACACATGACAAAAAAGGAAAGTAGAAAAAAAAGAGTTCATTTTCTGTTTAAAACGTGTGTTGCAAAGCAGCTCACATGAATACATTCCACTTTTCGGAAGAGTAGGCCAGTGTGTGCCATTTTAACAAAACTGCATACACGCGGGGACTGGATGTAAATAAACACATGAGTGCTTATTCCATGATTATCCTCAAAATAAAAATTAAAAAAAGAAAAAAAGAAGCTATGTTTAAAGTACTGAACTTTGCCTGGAAAATACTGAAATCAGTTTCCCCCATGTGTGCCCAGGTCTGTGTGTATTGACATTTCATGTGTTAAGTTCTACATTTCATGTGTTTGTTCTACATTTCATGTGTTAAGTTCTACATTTCATGTGTTAAGTTCTACATTTCATGTGTTAAGTTCTGCATTTCATGTGTTAAGTTCTGCATTTCATGTGCTAAGCTCTATATTTCATGTGCTAAGCTCTATATTTCATGTGTTAAGTTCTGCATTTCATGTGTTATGTTCTACATTTCATGTGTTATGTTCTACATTTCATGTGTTATGTTCTACATTTCATGTGGTATGTTCTACATTTCATGTGGTATGTTCTACATTTCATGTGTTGTGTTCTACATTTCATGTGTTAAGTTCTGCATTTCATGTGCTAAGCTCTATATTTCATGTGCTAAGCTCTATATTTCATGTGCTAAGCTCTATATTTCATGTGCTAAGCTCTATATTTCATGTGTTAAGTTCTGCATTTCATGTGTCAAGTTCTGCATTTCATGTGTTAAGTTCTGCATACAAGCATATGTTCCAACAAAAGACTGTGATGACAAGGATGTTGAAGACTTCTACGATCAACTGCAAGAGGTCATAGACCAGACGTCAAAGAAAGACATCAGTGTAGTTCAAGGCGACTGGAAGGCAAAAACAGGAGCAGAGGCTTGAGGCTCCTAGAATTTGCCAGTCTCAAGAACTTGAAGGTGGTGAATACAATTGTTCCACACAAACCACGTAAATGTTGGACATGGCACAGCCCAGGAGGAGATCACCACAATCAAATTGACTACATCATGGTCAAACAACACTTCAATCAAGTGTCAATATTGCAAAGACCAGGAGCTTTCCAGGAGCTGACATAGGAAGTGATCATCAGCTTGTGATGATGACATTTAGATTCCGCCTCAAGAGTATTGAGAAACAGGGCAATTTAAGAATAAAGTTCATCTTGACAGACTAAAGGACCCAATTGTAGCAGAAAATTTCAAAGTTACGATAGGAGGAAAATTTTCCCCTCTTGTTCTTGTCAACCAGGACACCGAAGTAGACACCTTGATAAACAGCTTTAACACTGCTTTTGTATTGTAGGTGCTAAGTTCTGTATTCCAGGAGCTAAGTTCTGTATTCCAGGTGCTAAGCTCTGTATTCCACATGCTTAGTTGTTGTATATTCCACATGCTAAGTTGTTGTATATTCCACATGCTAAGTTGTTGTATATTCCACATGCTAAGTTGTTGTATATTCCACATGCTAAGTTGTTGTATATTCCACATGCTGAGTTGTTGTATATTCCACATGCTAAATTTTATATTCTACATGCTAAATTCTATACTCCATGTGCTAAGTTGTTGTATTTTCCATGTGCTAAATTCTATACTCCACATGCAAAATTATTTTATATTCCACATGCTAAGTAGTTGTATATTCCACACGCTAAGTTTAATATTCCACATGCTAAATTCTATATTCCATGTGCTAAGTTTTATATTCCACATGCTAAGTTCTATGTTCCACGTGCTAAGTTCAGTGTTCATGTGCAAAGTTGTCTCTCTTTAAATCATTAACTACATTGTTTTTTTTCAGGTGGCATTCCACTTGGGTATCGTCTGATAGCGGAGCAGAAATGTAAGTAATGGACTTTTGACTCTGCTTAGTCAGTCAGTTTAGTGCCTCACCGTGGGATTGAAGGATTGAAATAAAAAGATTTTTTTTGTTCCGCAGCTGGAGTTCTGAGGACGGGATAGCCTAGTGGTCAGAACATTGCGCTCGCAATTTGACCACCTAGGTTTGATTCCCGTTCGAGGGGATTTTTCCCCTGGAGTTAACATCAGTGCTGGCTCCACTCTCCCCACAAGTCCTTCGGATGAGACTATAAACCGAGGTCCCGTGTGCGAACGCACGCAGAACATCTTGCGCACACGTTAAATCCTGTTCAGCTTTTTGTAAGAGTAGGCCGTTGTGTGCTGGTGGGAACAGATGACAAGATTTACAAAACTGCATACACATGGGGACTGGATGTAAAAAAGCACTTGAGTGCTTATTCCATTATCCTCGAAATAAAAGAAAGAACAAAAAAATTTTAAAAAGGTTTGCCGAAGGTGAGATTTTTGTATTTCGTAGGACTGTTTTTGCCCACCATTAAAGTAGCTGCATTCCGATTTCTGGGATGATGTCGAGAAATGACATAAATGTGTTTGCAGTTTTCAGTGTATTTTAAACCTTTTTTTTTTTTTTTTAATTGCTGCTGCCTCATCTTCTCATGGCAGTTGTTTCATCCTATTTTCTGCTGCTTTTAGATGCTGGCACTTGAGCCCTAATGATCTAACCTTAGCTCACACACTGACCGCATGGAAGGGTCCAACTATTGCATGGCGTTCTTCCAACTGTTACAGTGGAGAAAAGTGACCACACGGATTTTGATTTCCAACTTTTCAGTGCTTTGTGATATGTTTGTGATATTCTTCAGCACCATATCCAGACGTATTCAATGCAGTGTGCTCATGTTGTTATAAAGAAGTAAATTTGAATCAATATTATATCGGTATTGTGTAGGAGTCATAACACAAAAAATGACAGCTGGATTGGATGATCCCGTCAGGTTGCTCTTCTTTGTTTAGTATTAAGAGTGGTGATTTTCGTGCTTGTGATGTAAATTGATTGTAAGTTTCCTTCTGAAATCAATTTAGTTGGACTTTGGCAAAGTCCGGATAGTAAGTAATCTTATTGTTTGTAGTTTTAGACTTGCTTCAATATTTTTTGTATTTACCATTTTAGCTGACTGACGTGTTCATCACTTTTGAAGGGTTCAGATCTGGTCAGTTTTTGCTGTCTCAGTCTAGACTAGCGTAGTGGGTGTGTGTGTGGAGAGAACAGGCCTGCCACACGCAACGCACTTATCTTATCTTCCCTAAAATAAGCCTTGCCATCTTTCCCGCCATCCACCTCTTAGGCCTAGGCCTACTCTGACCAACTGACCTCAGGGCTTCCGCACGAGCGTGCGATGGTTTGACACAGAGTGATGGGGGGAGGAAAGGGGGGAGAGGGGCAGGAGGGTTGAATAAAAGGGAGGGGGTGGGGGTACAAAGAAAGGTTGCGCTAATTTTATTGAGCAGTGGGCTGAAGGATGTGGGATAGGTGCGCTGTGTCCTGTGACATTCCTGCCCCGCTGTTCCCTCTCCGTTCATGTTAGTCTTTCCGCCCCAAACACACTCAGATTGGTCCCCCGTGGTCACCCATCCACCTTGCAACCACTTCACCTTCACCTGTCCCGTGGACCGTGGGGGCACAACTGAAGATTTTGAAACCAGCCTCCTCCACTCCCTGGTGCTCGCCATCTGGTAACCACACACTGGATTAATTAACCCTCTTAGTCCCCATCCTGGATTTGCCGGAATTGAATAATTACCCCCCCCCCCCCTCTAAGTCCCGATCTGGGATTTGCCGGGATTGAATAATTACCCCCCCCCCCCCCCAAGTAAAAAAAAACAACAACACAAAAAAAAAACCCCAAAAAACTCAGTCCCAGATCTGGGATTTGCCAGGATTTACAGACAGTAGATTTCCATCACCCTGTGACCACCACTAATTGCTACCATGTGTCAAACCTCTATCAGACTAGAAGGAAAAACCCTGTAGAGCGTCTGGATGTAATTATAGCTGCTGGTACATACTTAGAAGGAGGAAAAAGGCCAGCCAGCATGATTGTGTACCTGACCTGATTTCGTGATGGAACGCGAAATCTAGGGGGCAGTCTGTGTTCTTCAGAGACACGGAATGCAAGAGGGTTTTAAAAAAAAAAAAGAAGAAATGTTGTGGTGTTGTTT
>JASPKP010004850.1:2500-12500 GCA_030674155.1 Stramonita haemastoma | reverse complement strand
CAAGATGCCTGATCAAATGGATTTTTCCTCTGGAGTTACCATCAGTACTGATTCCCCTCCCCTGCAAGTCCTTCCGATAAGACTATCAACCGAGGCCCCGTGTGCAAATCCTCGCAGAACATCTTGGGCACATGTTAGAATCTGTTCTGTATTTTGGAAGAGTAGGCCCTTTGTGCTGGTTCGAACGGATATATGTGGTTAGAATAGCAACAACAAAACTTGTTTAAATATGTGTGGTTACACTAGCAGTAACTAGACTCGTTTAGATATATGCGTATTAGAATAGCAACAACTAGACTCGTTATGTGGTTAGAATAGCAACAACTAGACTCGTTATGTGGTTAGAATAGCAACAAGTAGACTCGTTTAGATATGTGTAGTTAGAATAGCAACAACTAGAATCGTTTAGATATATGTGTGTTAGAATAGCAACGACTAGACTATTTAGATATAATGTGGTTAAACTGAACAAGGTTTATAGCCTACAGGAAAAATCAACATCAGGAAAACTGAACAACAGGAAAACTGAACTAAGTCTACACTCTACACAGGAAAACTGAACAACAGGAAAACTGAACTAGGTCTACACTCTACACAGGAAAACTGAACAACAGGAAAACTGAACAAGGTCTACACAGGAAAACTGAACAAGGTCTACACAGGAAAACTGAACAAGGTCTACACAGGAAAACTGAACAACAGGAAAACTGAACAACAGGAAAACTGAACAAGGTCTACACAGGAAAACTGAACAAGGTCTACACAGGAAAACTGAACAACAGGAAAACTGAACAAGGTCTTCACAGGAAAACTGAACAAGGTCTTCACAGGAAAACTGAACAAGGTCTACACAGGAAAACTGAACAAGGTCTACACAGGAAAACTGAACAAGGTCTACACAGGAAAACTGAACAACAGGAAAACTGAACAAGGTCTACATAGGAAAACTGAACAAGGTCTTCACAGGAAAACTGAACAAGGTCTACACTCTACACAGGAAAACTCACTGAAACAGAATCCCCATGGCCACACTGAATGACTCCAGTGCCCTAGATGGGCTGACCTCGTCTCTGTCTGTGGGCAACACCACCAGTGCTGTCTCTGTCCCAGAAGGATGTGTGTTGAAGCAAGGGTCTGACATACTCCCCTGGGACAACGAAGACAACCTGATCCCTAAACAAGCCGAGGTCATCGTCAACATCCTCTTCACTGGAATCTGCCTGCCTCTGTGTTTTCTGGTCTCTCTGTGTTGTAACACGGTGAACATGGTAGTGTTCTGGAAACAGGGGCTGAAGGAGAGAATCAACATGCTTCTCTTCACTCTCTCCCTTATGGATTTTTTGTACGTGGCTTCAGCTTACGGCTACAACAGTGATATTTTATACATGTTCTTTACTGGGAGGGGGGACCAAGTCAGACCAGCACAAGCCTTCTTTTTCAACAACGGCATCGTTGGTTTGATTGGAACGGGGTCAGCATCTCACGTGGTGTCCTCGGTGATAGTCTTGGAGAGGTGTCTGTGCATCACTCGGCCTCTGCTGGTGAAGACCCTGATGTCCACACAGAAGACAGCCCTGGTGCTGTGGAGCTTTCTGCTGCTGCTCATTGCTGGAGTATTTGTGTCAGGAATGCGGTACACAGTTCATTGTGTCTTTGATGTCAGCACCAACAGCACTTTCCTGCAGTTTTTTCCCAGCCAACTGTTTCTCAAAAATCAACAAGTGTGGTTCATTCTAGATGGCATCATTTATGGTTCGTTATTGCCCGCATACTGTGTGGCGTGTGTCATTGTGTGCACTGTGATCATCGTCATCAAAATGAGGAAGCTGACGTCATGGAGGGAGACAGTGTCGTCTGCTTCTGATTCTCTCACTTCGAGAGATCTGGCGGTTACTCGTATGATTGTAGGAACTTCCGTTCTGTTCATCGTGTGCATTGTACCATCCATGGTGGTGCGTATTCTTCTCATTTCAGTTCCAGACCTCAGACTTGGAGGACGATACGAAAACCTGTACTCTGTTTTGTTGAGAATCTTTTACCTCACGTCTGTGATCAATTCCAGTTTTAACTTCTTTGTGTACTACGTTTATGGTACAAAGTTTCGACAAACTCTTCTGCAGCTTTTCTCTCGCGGCCAGAAATCGGGCAAGGAGTATAAACAAGATGGTCACTGAAAACCACACCAAGAACAAATTTACAGCGTGCTGCGGTTTTGACCAGTGAATGATTCTGTCATGGCTTTTGATTTGGAAGAAGTTTGAAAATGACGGCTGTGACATTACACTTCAGGTTTATAGGCAACGAACTTGCGTGATTTTCCCCCACTATTTCTTTCTTGTGTATTTTTTGTCTTTGCAGTAGAGTTGTTTTTTGTTTGTTTGTTTTTCAAGCGAGCCATGTCTCTTTTTCTCCTCATCTGTATGGCCTGGTTGGTGGCTAGAGTGTTGTGCTCGTGATCTGATGGCCGGGGTTCGAGCCCAGGTTCACGCTACCACCCAGACACCAGTTCAAAGGGATTTTCCCCCAGGAGTTCACATCAGTGCCGACTTCAGTCCCCTTAAAGTCCTTTGGAAGAGATAATAACCTGAAGTCCCGCTTGTGAACACACGCAGAACATCTTGCATACACATTAAAACCTGATCCACCTTTCAGAAGGGTAGGCTATTATGTGCCAGTGGGAACAGATGACAAAATTTACAAAAATGCACGCACATAGAGACTGGATATAAACAAATTAAAGTGCATGAGTACTTATTCTATTATCCTCAAAAAAAGAATGAAATTAAAATAAAATAAAAAGAAAATAAACATTGTATTGTATTTGTTGTATTTATTTGTATCATATCATAATAAATATATTGTATTGAGTTGCAGAGCGTTGCATTACATTGTCTAGGAATTTCAGTCGGAATAGATTTCCCTGCATGAAAAGTTAGGTAGTTGTCCCTGGCAGAGCGTGTCGCCACAAGAAAAGTGCCACCCATTTTGTTTCTAACCTGTTCAAGAGGATTTTTCATCTGGAGTTAACATCAATGCCGACTCCACTCCACTCAAAAGTCATGTGGATGAGACTATAAACTGAGGTCGCTGTGCGAACGCACACGGAATATCTTGCGCACACGTTAAAACCCGCTCCCCGATTTGGAAGAGTAGGCCATTGTGTGCCTGTGGGAACAGATGCCGAAATCTACAAAACTGCATACACTCGGGGACTGGATATAAAAAGCGCACCTGTGCTTATTCCATTATCCTCGAAATAAAAGAATTGATAAATAAATAAAAATCCCTGCATAAAATTTGTTTCCTATGAGAATGACTTTTCTTTACAGAAGATTACAACAGAAAAGTCTCTGGTGGAAGCTTTTTTTTTTTTTACGTGCACTAACTATGAGATCTTACATGGAATCTAGGCCTCATTTAATTTTTTTTAATAAACGGTTACTAATTTACGAGGGCTCCCAGCCAGAATAATAAATCTGGTCTCTCTCTCTCTCTCTCCTCTCTCTCTCTCTCTCTCTCTCTCTCTCTCTCTCTCTCTCTCTCTCTCTCTCTCTCTCTCTCTCTCTCTCTCTCTCTCTCTCTCTCTCTTATATATATATATATATATATATATATATATATATATATATATATATATATATATATATATATATATATATATATATATATATATATATAGTATCTCGAAATACCATCCTGGTTGTAAACCATATTAAATGATAGGAACCACTTATGTTTTGTGCGATAAGGTGTCACAATTTACCAAACGTTCACGCACGTGCACACAAATATCAACTACAACTCTTTACATGTAGAGAAATCTGACTGAAGGTAGAGAGGTTCAAATTGTGTTCTTCTTTGAACAGGTGACAGACGCTACAGCTAAGTGGTTAAGAACGTTCGGCTTCAATCCCATGGGTCCATGAAGTCATGGGTTTGAATCTCTGCGTTGTCTGGTGAAATAATGGTAGAGATTTTTTACTATCTCCCGGGTTACCTTCAAGTGCAGACCTGCTGGTGCCTTTATTTCTTTCGTGTATAATTATACACATACAGATGATCAGATATATGTAAGTTAAAGATACTGTGGCGCTAGTGTGTGTGTGTGTGTGTGTGTGTGTGTGTGTGTGTGTGTGTGTGTGTGTGTGTGTGTGTGTGTGTGTGTGTGTGTGTGTGTGTGTGTGTGTGTGTGTGTGACAGACAGACAGACAGACAGACAGACAGACAGACAGACAGACAGACAGACAGACGGATAACAGCAACAACAACAACGAAGAAGAACGAAGAAGAAGAGGAAGAAGAAGAGGATGAACAACAACAACAACAACAGCAACAGCAACAAGAAGAAGAAAAAAGAGAAAGAGCAAGAAATACAGACAGTAAGACAGTGGGACAAAAGAACAGACACAAGAGAGGGGAGTGAAAAGAGAAAGGAAGAAAGGAAGAATATACCTAAAAACAAACATCCATGTATATGTATGCATATAGACAGAAACATTTGCGTTTTTACTTTGCATACGTGTATACGTACTTCATTATAATATTATGGGTGCTTGCGTGCGCGCGTGTGTGATGCGCATGCATGGTTGTGTCCATTTTGTTGGAGATTATGGGCGCATACATATCATGTGCATGATAAATCGCTCAGATTCACGGGATTGCCAGTGGTTACAACATTGCACTTGTAATCTGACGACCCGAGTTCTAATCCCGTTCAAGGGGATATTTTTCCCCTGGAGTTAGCATCAGTGCTGACTCCATTCCCCCAAAATTCCTTCGGAGGAGACCATAAACCGAGGCCCCGTGTGCGAACGCACACAGAACATCTTGCGCGCACGTTAAATCCTGTTCCACTTTTCGAAAGAGTAAGCGATTGTGTGCCAGTGGGAACAGACGACAAAACTGCATACACACGGAGACTGGAGGTAAAAAAGCACACGAGTGCTTATTCCATTATCCTCTATATAAAAGAATGAATAAATACATTTTTAACAGATGAAATAAAAACACATGTTTAAGTGACGGGATAGCCTGGTGGTTAGACTCGGAGTTAACATCAATGCCGACTCCACTTCCGAACGCGCAAAGAACACCTTGTGCACACATTTAAGCTTGCTCGGCTTTTTGGAACAGTAGGTCACTGCGTGTCGGCGGGAACAGATTACAAAATAAACTGCATGTACAAGGGGACTGTATGTAAAAAAAAAAATTAAGCAAATGGGTGCGATTTTTATAACCCTCGAAATAAAACAATAAAAATAAAATGAATATCAATAACAGCTATAGTTTTTACACACACACACACACACACACACACACACACACACACACACACACACACACACACACACGCACACGCATGCACGGACATACATACACACACACGCGCGTATACACGCACGCACACACGCTCACACGCACGCACACATACACGTACACGCTCTCTGTCTCTGTCTCTGTCTGTCTGTCTGTCTGTCTGTCTGTCTGTCTCTGTCTCTGTCTCTGTCTCTGTCTCTCTCTCTCTCTCTCTCTCCTCTCTCTCTCTCTCTCTCTCTCTCTCTCTCTCTCTCTCTCTCTCTCTCTCTCTCTCTCTCTCTCTCTCTCTCTCTCTCTCTCTGCGAACGCACGCACGCACGCAGAACATCTTGCGCACACGTTAAATCCTGTTCCGCTTTTCGTAAGAGTAGGCCATCGTGTGCCGGTGGGAACAAATGACATTTACAAAACTGCATACACACGGGGACTGGATGTAAAAAAGCACAAGAGTGCTTATTCCATTATCTTCGATATAAAAGAATAAATCAAATAAATCAAATCTCTCTATCACGCGCGGGCACACACACACACACACACACACACACACACACACACACACACACACACACACACACATACACACACACACACACACACACACACACACACACACACACCACACACACACACACACACACACACACACACACACACACACACACACACACACACACTGTTTGGCTCGAGCTTTGACTACGTTTGTAATGAAGTTGGTCCATCTGACATGTAGGAATACTCAGTGTCTATCTCTCATGGAAGCCATCAAGTTTCTTACTGTCACCAGCCGCCATGGCGCAGTTATTAGCACCTTGGATTCCGGACTGAAAGGTCGCGGGTTCGAATCCCATAAGTCATAGGGATTTTTCGGGCTCCGGCCGGCTCCTACCCAGAGTGAGTGTGCTGTGGGCTCAATGGGGAGACTGGGACCACACAGTCGAGCTTCATCCACTTTACGGATGCGAATTTGAGAGTGTTGCTCAAATTATCTGACCAACACTGCAGGTGTCTGTATCTCTCGGGCCTGGTTGACACCGGGATATATTATGACAGTAAGCGTAGAGAACAACCCTGTCAAGTAATCTCAAAGCGGATGCACTTCCACAGCAGCATCATTACATCATCCTCACCATAACTGATCATCATGCAATGATAAAAATTGCCTCTGATTCGGTGGCCCCCGTTGCTCTGGTCTCATGGTGACCTCAGATTCGGTTTCTCCATACGCTTCTGTGCCTGTGGTGAATTTGTGTCAAAGCCTTTGGGGTTGGGGGTTCGCGGGGAGGCGGTCGTTGGAGGGACGTTGTGGTGGTCGCCACCTCGGGTGGGTGACTCACTCAGTCTGGCTCCGCGACTGAGCTAATACTGTCGTTAGTAGGGGGCTTAGTAGGTGGTGTCCTGCATATGTTAGTTCAGAACAGGCACCACTGAACACCACCAAAGTGACCTAGCAGAAGTGCAGGGCCCCTCTGGCTGGTGGCCCCGCGGCGGCCAAATATTGATGGGCTCCCTGTGGACTCCCGACCCCGGGGGTGAGACACAACGAACCTAGGTATGGCTGTGGCGGGAGATTGAGATGAGCGGCGTGGGAGCAACAGGACGGGGACGTCACAGAAGACGAAGCAGCAAAAAAAGAGAAAAGTTTCTTACTGTCACTGGGGGGTTGTTATGTGCCACATTGTACACTACAGCTATGTTTATTTATTCATACCAATTTGTATTTTATACCACTTTAAGTCACAGCAGATTTCTCTGCGTGAATTTCGGGCTGCTCTCCCAGGGGAGAGCGCGTTGCCACAAGTGCAGAGCCACCCATTATTTTTTTTTTCCTGTCTGCAGTTGTATTTGTTTCCATATCAGGGTGACTTTTTTCTACAGAATTTTGCCAAGGACAACCCATTTGTTGCCGTGGGTTCTTTTACGTGCGCTAACTAATGATGTGTAACACACGGGACCTCGGTTTGTAGTCTCATCCGAAGGACTAGCACGCAGACCACCACTCATGGTCTATGAATGGGGGAAGAGTTTGGGGCCCAAACGGGATTCGAACCACCGCACACTCCGACCCGGACTTTTCGCTTTCTAGGCAGGCACGTTACCTCTTATCACCGATCCACCCGTGACCTGTTCTTCTCCTGTTCTTCTCTATAACGTCTCTTAGTGTAGAAATCTACCCAGTAAAGGAGCGATAGGCTAAAAGTATGTTTACTCCTTATACAGTTTTCTGTCGATTGTATCTCGTATTGGCTTCAGAATAACCAACCAATACAGAGTCTGATGAGAAGAAGTGTGTCCTCCTTTCCCTAGTCTCACTCTGAGGTGTTGTCGTTTTGGGGGATAACAAAAACTGTTCCGCTTCTTCAGCACTTTCCCTGAGTTCCAGACCTCAGGTTAACAAAGAACCATACAAGATTAATATTTTGCATTTTAATTCAACGCAATTCAACTCAAGGGGGCGGGATAGCTAAGTGGTCAGAGCACTCGCTGTCCCCAAGTCAAGTTAAGCAGCGTTGAGCGTGGTTACCAGTTGGATGGGTGACCGTTTGCGCGCCTTGGCTTCAGTACAGTTCCCCTAGTTCACCCAGCTGTAAATGGGTACCTGCCCTCTTTAGGGTCAAGGAAGGTAAAGCAACGAGGGAGAGGAGATGGGCGCCGCCCTCGACATGCTGGCCTCTAGAGAAGCTGAGGTCTCTGATGCCTCGCTCCCTTACGACCGTCTAGGTTATGGGACACCTTTGCCTTTTTACCTTTTTAATTAATTCAATTCTTTGATTTTGAGGATAGTTGATAAGCACTTGTGACCTTTTCTTTTTTACACCCACTCCTGGAATACATGCAGTTTTGTAAAGTTAGCCATTCGTTTCTACTAGCACATAATGTCCTACTCTTTCCATGTTCCTTACTTTTCTTTCACAACTTCCTCCCGTCTTACTCAGCCTGGCTCGATGAGGGATGAAGGAAAAGGGTGAGTGTAACGTCCTCATGGCAATATATACAGCCTTTAAGGACACGCTGGTGTGGGTGCAAGCACCCACGGAAAAGTCGGTTTTGTTGTTCTTCGGGGATAAAGGTCTTCAGCAGGAGCTTTGTAGATGGTGTTCAGTTGATGGTGGGTTTGAACAAGCATCTCTGAACGCCATCAAAGTGCTGCCCGAACGCTTAACCTACAAGTGTGAATGCAGAACATCTTGTGCACACGTGAAAACCTGTTCCGCTTTTCGGAAGAGTAGGCCATTGCGTGTTGGTGGGAACGGACGACAAAATTTACAAAACTGCATGCACACGGGGACTGGATGTAAAAACACAGCAGTGTTTAGTCCATTATCCTCGGGAAAAAAAAATTATTTTAAGAAATAATAAATAAAGCAGTGATCTTGCAGCCTGCCTCTCCGATGTTTCCACAGGGATCACATTAAAATATAAATAAAACACATATCAGGTTTTGGTGTGGTTTTATTTTATAGTTATTGTTGTTTGTTTTCTTTTGTTTGGGGGGGGGGGGTGGAGGGGGTTTGGGGGGGGGGGGGGGGTTGTTTGTAGTTGAGGAGTTTTATGTAAGATTTTTTTTGTTTGGTTGTTTTGTTTTGTTTTTTGTTTTTTTTTTGGGTGGGGTCTCTATTATCTGGCAGTATTACAAAAAAATAGAGCAAAGAAATGCATTCATGCTCACACCTCAAACAAATCACACAGGCAGACAAACAGACACTGGGGTTTTGCTTTGTGCCCCAGCATGGCGCCTGTGGTCAGCTGGGTTGCTAACAATGCAACAGGAACTAGTCTGTGTTGTTTCTAAGAGAGTACGTAGCATAGTTGAAGAAAGAATGGCCTTCACTTAGATCACAGAAGCGATGTTATTCCCCACTTGACCAACTGCATGATTGAGAAAATAATTGTAGGGAATGAGAACCAGTGCGTGTAACCCATTACAAATTTTTCATCATGTTTTCACACACACACACACACACACACACACAGAGGAGTCCCTTACCTAGGCAGGTACCCTTTTCAAGTTTACCTTGTCTAAATATGCAATTACTTGCAGGATTAGTTGGTTTAGTTGATTATTTTGAAATACATCTATTGTGTGTCTCTTTTGTTTTTGTGTGTTTCACTGATTACTTTGGGAGTTGATCTGTGAGCTAGATTTCTGTTGGATTTCAGTTGTGTCTCGGTTTGCTTTATTTTGTTGTGTTATGTATGTAAATCCTTTGTATTTAATGTACAACCTATTAAAACTGCATAAACATGCTTGATATATATATATATATATATATATATATATTATATATATATATATATATATATATTATATATATATATACACACACACACGTGTGTGTGTGTGTGTGTGTGTGTGTGTGTGTGTGTGTGTGTGTGTGTGTGTGTGTGTGTGAAGTTTTATTGTACTGTGCTCTTTAGGTTGTTTTTTTTAAGTGATAATAACGGGGTAGGAGGAGAAATTTGCCAATGTCTGCCAACGATATGAGGCTCCGTTGTCCCTGCATTGGCGAGCATACACGCTCACAGCCCAACAAGCGAACCCCACTCCACCCCTGTATATCTTTCAACAAATTCAAGATATATAAATATTTTCGAAATAATTTGTGTGTTTTACCACGTAAAATAAATACTTGTGGGATGTCTAGTATCGGAAGGATATTTCTTGCGGTTTAAATTAACTGATCTA
>JASPKP010004848.1:0-16864 GCA_030674155.1 Stramonita haemastoma | reverse complement strand
AAGAATTAGAGATGTTACAAGCTTGGTTGTTGCGTCAGTAGACAGATACTTGCGAATTACACTAATAGGCAGTAACTGATAGTTGCAGGACTGATAGGTCTGGGTGATGAATTTTTGCATGGAAAGAGTGTTGTCAATAACAGCACCTAGATATTTCACAGAGGTGGACAGAGGACCTGCGTACTGTCAAAATCTATTGAAGTTGTTGTGATGGAGTTTATGTTTGGTCCCTACATGCATGGCTTCAGTTTTATCAGCATTCAGCTGTAACTTGTTCTGAATCATTCAGTTTTGAGAGAAAGCAGATTTTCAGGAGTATCACTAATTTGAATTTGAGAGTCATCAGCATAAAAAATGATTACTGATATGAAGACAATTTATCATGTATGAAAATGGAGCAGTGTATAGAGTAAAGAGAACAGACCTTAGAACTGAACCCTGTGGGACTCCACATTCAAGTTTGACATGTTTTATCTAATTTTGTTTACGGTAACTGTCTGGAATCGGTCCGTGAGGTATGACTAAAACCACATGAGGACTGCGCCATCAATACCAAATGTTTTTGAAGTCAGGAGAGAAAAATTGAGTGGTCTATAAAGTCAAAGGCTGCAGATAAGTCGAGAAGAGAGATTTTTCCTGCATCAGAAGCAAGAAGAAGCGTATCTAAGGTGTGGACTAGCGTGGTTTCTGTGCTGTGATTAGTATGATAGGCAGACTGAAAAGGAGGAAGCAGACTATTGGAATGAAGGTGGTTGTTGTTAAGCTGTTTCAGAACAACTTTCCCACGTACTTTGGAGACAAAAGGTAGGTTAGAAGCAGGTCTATAATTCTTTAGAATGTTGGGATCGAAGTCATGCTTTTTGATGAGAGGTCTGATTATTGCAGTTTTGAGGCCTGATGGAAAATTTCTTGAAAATAGGGATGAGTTCACTATTTTGGTGATAGTATGTATAAGTTGTGGAAGGCATTGTGGAAGTCGAGTAGCAGGTATGGGATCGAGATCACACACACACACACACACACACACACACACACACACACAACACACACACACAGAGGCAGACACAGACTGTTGGGAGAGGAGGGGTGGGGTAGTTGAGTACATGTTTTGTTTTCAAGATTTCAACCTCAAATAATGGTGGAAACTGGATGTAAAAAAAAAAAAAAGAAGAACAAAACAATATCCTCCACACGTCAGCTGCTATTTTAAACACAAAACTTTGTCTTGCCTTGCACAGCATGGAGAGTAAAAGCAGTAACTACAACTCCTGATAGACCTTTGTATTGGACACTATCAATTAGGTGATCTCCCTTAAAACCTAAAACCCCAACACCAGCAATTTTTCAAAAATGCCAAAAGCTTTATTTCTCTACACAACATTTGAAATAAAAACAACTTTTCAATGGACAAAAAATTTGCATTCGCGCTTGTGCACGAGCGCGCGTGCGCACACACACACACACACATACACACACACACACACGCACGCACACACACACACACACACACACACATACACACACACACAGAACCAGTCATACATTGCACTTCAAGCTTTTATGTCATACGTTCATTTTTGTTTTTATCATTTTTATCACAGAAATATTTTCGGATCAAGTACCTGCAAAGTTAGAATCAAAAGAGCACCCTCCCCCCATTTTCCTGCAGTAAAGCAGATTGAATGCAAGCATAACATGAAGATAGATAAATTTACAAAAATGCACCACAATCCAAAGAAAGAAAAAATGAACAAATGAAAACAGACAAGTTTTCATTGAAAAAATAAGTAGATAGTTGGAGAAAACAAAGATCTAGGTATTCAAAGGAGAAATATACAATTGAATGAGAGGAAAATAGAGTGAAACATTTACAGAAACAAAAAGACAACAACAACAAAAAGAGAAAAGATTAGTCTCTATATTCATTCACTGTGCAGAACTGCATGTACATGTGCACATGCATGCATGCACACACGCACGTGCGCGTGCGCACACACACACAACACACACACACACACACACACACACACACACACACACACACACACACACACGGGGGACGGGATAGCCTAGTGGTCAAAATATTGTGCTGGCAATTTGATGGCCCGGCCAGAGTTCGATTCCCGCTGGAGGGGATTTTTCCCCTGGAGTTAAAATCAGTGCTGACTCCACTCCCCCCAAAAGTCTTTCGCATTAGACTGTAAACCGAGGCCCCATGTGCAAATGCATGCAGAACATCTTGTGCACACATTAAATCCTGTTCCACTTTTCGTAAGAGTAGGGCATTGCGTGCTGGTGGGAACAATGACAATACACAACTGCATACACATGGGGACTGGATGAAAAAAGCACATGAGTGCTTATTCCATTATCCTTGATATGAAAGAATAAAATAAATTAATAAATAAAATAAAAACACACATACACAACCTAAGTTAGCTTATTCTTTCTTCAGTCTCTATTTTCTCACACAAGGGAATATTTGAATAGTGTGCCAATTATTTCATTCAAATCAAGAATTTAGCACCTCAATTCCTTTCTAAACACAAGCCTGAAAATAAAATTTTGACTTGGCTTCACACACACACACACACACACACACACACACACACACACACACACAAACCCCTACAGTTAGCTCATTCTCTCTCCAGTCTCTTTTCTTACACAAGGGAATGGTTCTCACACAAGGGAATGTTTGAATAGTATGCCAATTATATCACAACGCACGCACGCACGCACGCACGCATGCAAGCACGCACGCATGCACACACACACACACACACACCACACACACACACACACACAGAGAACATCTTGCGCACAACGTTAAATCCTGTTCCGCTTTTCGTAAAAGTAGGCCATTGTGTGCCGGTGGGAACAGATAACATTTACAAAACTGCATACACACAGGGACTGGATGTAAAAAAGCACAAGAATGCTTATTCCATTATCCTTGAAATAAAAGAATAAATCTAATCAAACCAAATCAAACACACACTTCTCAAAGTCAGTTGAGTGATTTTGAAAGGAAACACACATACAGAGAAAAATATCAAAGAAAACTACACTTTCAGATATAAAAGCAATATATCCTCATACACGACTGAACATTTTTTTCTTTCTATCTTTGTCGCTTGTTGCCCTAATACCACAAGCAAGTATTGCATCAGCAATGGGAAAAAGGACAAACTTTATTAACCAAAGATTTAGCCTATATCATCTAAAACAAGCATTTTTCCCTCAAAATGATCAAATTGCATCTTATATGGACCTTTTCATCTAAAAAATGTTAAGAGAGTCAGAGAGAACTCGCATACAAACATCATGAAATTAATGAATTCATAAAGATTGATTAATCCAAATCTGTGAATAAACCGACCAAACTACACTTTCTGGAAAAACTTCAGCTTCCACTGTAACTGGACAACTGCAATATGAAACTGATTTGAACAACAAAAACATTTAGAAAATAAAGAAAAAAAATTAATGATGGTCCAGATTTGGATGAAATACTCATTTTAAATACACAAGGAAAATTTTGTTTTGATATTCTCTGATAATGTGAAGACATGACAATGAGGAAAAGCTTAAAATTCAATGTTCTCTGAATATGAACAAAAATCACTAAGGAAAATGTGACCAACATTATCTGCTTATGTCAGCAAGCATCTTTACACATAGAATAAAAAACAAACTTCGCATACATGCATCATTAAATTGTATGCTCAAGCTTGTTGTATTTGCCAGTAATATCTGCTTACGCTTGTATATGTTTTAGCTTGTGTGCATGTGTCTATGTATGTGTGTGTGTGTGGTGTGTGTGTGTGTGTGTGTGTGTTTAAGCTTGTGTGCATGTGTCTATGTATGTCTGTGTGGTGTGTGTGTGTGTGTGTGTGTGTGTGTGTGTGTGTGTGTGTGTGTGTGTGTGTGTGTGTGTGTGTGTGCGTGCGCGCATGTGTGTATGTGTGTGTGTGTGTGTGCGCGCGCATGTGCGTATGTGTGTGTGCATGCGTGTTTGTGTATGTGTGCGTGTGTGTGCACATATGTGTGTGTGTGTGTGTGTGCATGTGTGTGTGTGTGTGTGTTTTATGCATGTGCGTGTATGTGTATACATGCATGTGCACATGAACTTATGTGCAAGCACATAAGAAAAGTCATTTGATCAGGTACATTTAAGTAATCTGTAAATAGCTTTTCTTGAATATTTTCATTTCATACATTTTAGATAGAATACATATACAATAGAAATATTACAAAAGAAAAAAAAAAAAGTCAACAAAACAAAAGCAAAACAAAAAATCATGGGGGAAGGGGGTTAACTCTCTTAGTCCCGAAATGGGATTTGCCGGGATTGAAGAATTGCCCCCCCTTGAATCCAGAACCGGGGATTTGCAGGGATTTACACACAGTAGATTTCCATCACGCAGTGACCATCACTAATTGCCACCACATGTCAAACCTCTATCAGGCTAGAGGTAGCAGGTGTGCCTGACCTGATTTCATGATGGAATGTGAAATCTAGGGGCAGTTTGTGTTCAGAGAATCCGAATACAAGAGGGTTAAAGCACACCTCTACTCTCCAGAAAACAAGAAGCTATGACTCCAAGTCTGGTGACACAGGCCACATTGCCAATTCCAATCCAACTCAAAACCCTCGTCAGTCGGAAAACCACACCCACATTTTCACAACAGCCAACCCATCATTGCAGTCACCACAGATTTCACAGTCTGTAGCTATCATTTGTTATAATCATCAAATTCAGTTTTGGTTTCTTGTTACATCCACCCTATGTGCATGTGAAGTATTGCATGTATACTTTAGCACATGTATGAAGCCATAATAGCTAGGTAGGCATCAACAATAAGAAAATGAAATAAGGACTAGGGCTGGGAAGGGGGGTTGGTGGGGGGGGGGGGGGGGGGGGGTGTGAGGTAACATAATTTGATACCGGTGCTTTTTAGGTGTGATTTTTGTTTGAAAAGCTGTTTGTGTATGTGGGGTTTATTTGTTTGTTTGTGTTGGCGGGGGGAGGGGTTTGTGGGTTTTTTCTTTTCTTTTCCTTGGCCAGAGCTTCAAGAGCTTTAAGCAATGGTCAGATTTTTGGGTATGCAACCATTTTAATCCACAATTAAGGTGGCAGGATTCTGCTTCAGGGATGTGTGTGTTTTGAGACTTCCTGACCCAGCTTCTGCATGTTAATTCATGCCTAAACAGATTCATCTCTCTGCAACAGAAAAGCAAGCATGTTATAGTCAGTCATACAAATGATACTACTGCATCCTGAAATAAACCCAAGTCTTCCTTAGTGCAGTTGCTGAAATCTCTGATGAGTGGCCTATGTTGATCGGTATTGGGAAATCCACTCGCAGTGATACTTCTCTGGGAAAACCAAAGCAATGCTGTTTATTTATAAATGTTGTTAGTTTTTTGTTGTCTGTTTTGTGTTATTTATTTTATTTATCTATCTTATTTACCTTTATTTTTATTTATTCTTTTATAGCAAGGATAATGGAATAAGCACTCATGTGGGTTTTTTTTTTTACATGATCCAGTCCCCATGTGTATGCAGCTTTGTAAATCTTGTCATCTGTTCCCACCAGCTCGATGGCCTACTCTTACAAAAAGCGGAACAGGATTTAATGTGTGCATAAGATGTTCTGTGTGCGTTTGCTGCATTACAAAAATTGCAGAAATTACTATCAGTCACACCCATCTCTTTCAAAATAACATTGGTACCCAAACACCTGTGAATTATCCTAAGTTGAAACCATTTCATTTTAACATCAGAAATTTTATGAACATAAAAAAAAACATTTTTTCCAAACATTTTCAACATTCAGATTTTCATCCCATTTAGTACAACTTTTGGGATGATTATTGTTTCTAATAAATTCCTCAAAAAAGGGCTTTGACCTTTTCAGTACAGTGTTCAGCTTTTTAAACAGACAGACATACTTGAGCAAGTACAGTCTTGTATTACAATCTTTGTTTCTCTGATAATATCTGATACTGCTGATCTATAACCAGTGAAAGTAACAAAATTGGCTCACTTCCTATCAAAGTCTAACCTGAAGGTAGATTAGTTATTGTCTTCTGCCTGCATGTGTGCACTAACCATGTGCCCTTCTTCACACCTGGCTGTGGACATTTGTTGTCTCTTCTCAATGAATGATATTAAGAATGATCATTTGCAAGGTATCACTCTCCCCTTCTTTCCCTTGTGAACTTGCTAATATACTCCGTATCTCTTATAAATGAAAGTTTGACAGGAAATGCAAACATTTCACTCTCACTCACTCACTCACACTCAAAAACTGCATACACACAGGAACTGGATGTAAAAAAGCACACTAGTGCTTATTCCATTACCCTTGATAGGAAAGAATAAAAAATATTTTAAAAATAAACACACACACACACTAAGCGTATATAACTATGTTTCATATACTTGAACATAACCATATTTTTGAAATGGCAGACCAACACTGATTATTTCTCCTCCTTTCCAACTCATGAAAAGTCAGTGGGGACACTACTAAAGAGCAGTTCACCAGATTTCTATTTTTAAGTTGGTTATCTCAAAAATACACACAGGACTATACAAATAGTAACATACACCACATCCACCATAGCATCAATAAATTTCCAATCTTGAATTATGCATGCAGAACCTTTTTTTTTAAACAGGCTCAAGGTATCAGAATGGCCTAGTGGTTAGACAAGTGTACTCCTGATCTGAGGCCTGGGGCTGAGCAGCCACCAAGTCACTCATTCCAGAGGATTTCCCCCCTGGAGTTGTTAACAGGAGCACTGACTGATTCCAATTTATGCCGGTAGGAACAGATGACAAAATTGGTAAAAATGCATGCTAACCAAGTGTTGTTAAGAATGCAGCTACCCTAATGGTAGGTAAAAACAGTTGCTTATACAAAAGTTCACCATTCGTGAACCTCTGAGTTCTAGCCGAAGAATAATAATAAAAAAAAACACAAAAAAACACTATCTCTGTTACATAGGTGCTTGTATATTTTACTTTCCCACAAAACCCCAGTTAGTAACACAGACCACAAGAACATCATAGCACCAACATCTTTCTAATATTACATTATGCTCGCAGCACTTTGTTCTACAGTTACGTATTCAACAACGTGCTATGCATTGCACTTTGTCATTAAATAACTTTCAATCCTGACCCCAACAAATCAGATAATGACTTGACACAAATCTCTCTCTTTCCATCTCTCTCCCCGGATACTGGGGTGCATAATGCCTGGTCTTCTCCTGTGCTTGTAATTTCCCAAAAGGTCTGCCCATTGGCCTCAGCCGATACAGTGTGATTTCAGAGCAGCTCATTTCATTGTATGGGTTGCATGCTACAAATGTTTGTGTTTTCGCACCTGACTGAATACTGACATGAATCATGGGATCTTTAACATGTCTATTTGATCTTCTGCATATAGGTAAAGGGAATCAGGCACAAGCAGTCTGCCCTTGAAATTGACCTGGAAGATCATAAAAATCCCAACCCTCATTCATCAGATGTTGATCAGATAGAAACCCAAGACTTCATGCACCCAAAAGGATTAAAGTCAAATGGTCTTAACCCCTAGACTGCCCCATCCCAGAAATTTTCTGTGGTGAAATTGCACTCTTTATGCTTACATTACGGAAAATTTCCGGGGTTATGACTCAATGTAAACAAGCGAGCTTTCCTGACTACAGTTAAAGGGAAACAACTCCAAAATTAATGGAGATCACTCTTCTGCTGCATCTGGCAACATCTAGCTGCAGAAACATGGCAAAAACGATTGTTTTTTTAGCTCATATTTTGTGTTATTTTGCTTGACTGCTTGGACTGTACTTGTTCAAAATGACTAACTCTTCTCGTTGAATGCATCAATAACTTTACAGAGCTAAAGAAGTGGCAAATGAGATTTTTGACGATCCTGACAGTGATAAAAACAATCTCGCATGATTCAGGAGATCGTGAAGATAAAAAAAGAATGACTGAGATTTTGCCTCAACTTATATGTGATGCTCTTGAGATGGGGGTACTCAGAACAGCAGTGGGTATACAAAACTTATTTTCATCCTTTTATTTTCAAAATAATTTTGGACATATTTTTGTAGTGAAATATCATGCTAACTACTTTGAGCTTACCTGAAAGCAATCTACAAAATGTATACTGTCATTGGGCAGAATATCAGGATTATTCATACGGTAATTTCTGAGTACTAGGGACATGAACATAGCAAGTTGTACCTAAGAATTTTATTCCCCGGCATATAGGGTGCACTTGCACTTGACAGTAAAGAGGCAAACCACTGGGCTGTTGCAGCAGACCATAGTTACTGGACACCAACACAGCTGATAGCCACATTTCTAAGAAAACGGACTGTGCTCACAGGAGGTTCCCCTCATTTCCTACAACACAATTCTGCTCTGAAAGCTGGGTAGAAAATATTTGTTGTTGGTTTTTTAAAGCTTGAATTCCAGTTTGACTGTCACTTGGGGCATAGAAGATGACATTGAGATGTCATAATTGTTATCAAAGAGTCCACTGATGCTAACTGTGTGCACAAGGTGACATCAGACAAGTCAGTGTTAGACCATAAGTACACACTGAATGCACAATTAGCATGTATGGCATTTTTCAAATAGCCCTACATAATAGGCAACCATACTGTGACTTCAGAGGACATTTTTGTCACGGAGAGTGTAGGTTATATACTAGGAGCTTGTCATGGATAAAGAAAAATCAATACAATGTTTTTTAAAGTATAAAAATATTGTAATCAAGGCCTTGGCACCTGCATTATAATCAGTAACAAAAATATTTAGGCCACTTCAACATTTCAAAACAGCACCATTTCAATGTATGTCTTGGCAAGTTACAAACACTGGTAACTGATCAAATGTTTTGCTGAAGCAAAACTGGTCTTTCAGATTCTTAATAAAAGATACTGAACACATCAGACAAACAATGAGTAACAATCTATAATTTTTTAAAAATCATTTCTTCTAAAAACATACACCAGAAAAACATGACAAAAACATGAATTCACACACAGGTCTGCTGTCATTATCTAAGCAGAAAAAAAAAGTTGTATGGCCATCTAGCCTCTTAACTGCCCAGTGCAAGTGCACCCTATATGCTTGGGGAATAAAATTCTTATGTACCTCTTACTATGTTCATGTCCCTACTTCTCAGAAACTACTACATGAATAATCCTGATATTCAGCCAAATGACAGTATATATATATCATAGATTGCTTTCAGGCAATCTCAAAGTAGTTAGCATGACATTTCACAACAAAAATGTATTAAAGATTTTAAAAACTAATCAAAATACACTTTCTCTATCACCAATGTCATTCTGAGTAACCCTCCCCCCCCCCCCCCCCCCCCCCCAACATCTCAATAGCGTCATACATAAATCAAGGCAAAATCTCAGTGTTTTTTGTGTTTTTTTCACCTTCATGATCTCCTGAATTATACAAGATAGGTTTAATCACAATCAGGATCATCTAAAATCTCATTTATCACTTCTTTAGCTGTGTTAAGTCATTCATGTACTAAGAAGAGTCAGCCATTTTGAACAAGAACAGTCAAATTTTGAATAAGAACAGTCAAAACAGTCACGAAAATAACACAAAATATGAGCTAAAAAACTACGGTTTTTTGCCACTTTAATCTCTGCTAATTTTGGAGTTATTTCCCTTCAACTGTAGTATACAAAGCTGGCTTGTTTACATCAATTCATCACCCCAGAAATTTTCTGGGTTGTAGGCATATTGAGTGCACATTTTGTCCCTGAAAATGTCCTGGCAGGGGCAGTCAAGTAGCTAGAAATATGCCCCGGGCATTGTTGAAATAGCTCTTCTGGGAAATATCTAAGAAAGGAGACTGACTGACAGACAGACAGGAAAAAATACATGGCTGTATGAAGAGGAAAAGCTATTTACCATAAGCCCGGCGTTGGCACACAACTGATACACAAATAACTGAGGAATCTGGTGTGCAGCTTTTCAGGGTGGCATTCCAATGACTCCCAACAGGGTTAAGGGGAAAAAAAGAAGAAAGTAACACATCAAAAGATCTTAAAGCATTTACCAAATAACCGGCAGTCACAAAATACTTGAAAACATGAATTATAACACCAAAAACAAAAAAAAAGACCAAAAAAAAGCAAAACTGGGATAAGAATGTTGCTCTGCAAAAAATTTTTTTTTTAATTTAAAACAAGCAAAAAAAAGACTGAACCAACAAAAATATTTTAAAAAAATCTTCCAACAAAATTAATATTGACCAATACTTGATAAATGAACACCAGAAATTAAAAAAACAAACAAACAAAAAAAACTGGAGCATGACTATCTCCTACTACTACATGGCTGGAATATGGAAAGCTGGCTCATGAAGTTTCTGTGACAGATGAGCAAGAGGTGCATAGAAATCCATGTTACATGGAACAAAGCAAAATAACCTTCACTCTCTCCAGCCATTTCAAAGACTTGCTTGTCAATTTCAACCTTTTTTTTTTCCTTTTTTTTTTCATAAAACACTTGGCAAAATCAGTTTACTGATTCTGTGCTTTCTTCACTATTCCACACCACACATGCAAAAAAGAAAAAAAAAAAGAAAAAAAAAACCCAAGAAAACACCCAACTGTGCACAAAACTGTACAGATGAATCAATTTTTATTTTTTCTACCATGCTGGACTTGGTGAAGGTAGTCTTCCGTCCGTTTCTTTCCCTTCCTCAGAATCTTCTTGGGAAGCAGAGACATGAAGATGGATACCTGAAAAACACACAAACACTACACACATATATATCTATTTTATAAAATATATTCATATCTATATATGTGACGCTCCAGCACGAAATGAGTCGCTTAGCACATAACCCACTTTTCCGCTAGAAGCCATTAAAGGCAGGTGGGGTCAAGTTGGCAATTTTCAGATTTTGATGGATTATAAAACTCTGGCCATTATTCTACCCTGTTGTGAAATATCAAGTCATAATTTTGTGTCCTTTTGCTTTGAAACGTGCTTTAAAAATGCCCAAGCCCTCATTCTGACTATTTATTATGATGCTAAACTTGTCCAATTCTCGTTTTGTCATTGCAGTCTATCATTTCAAGTTGTAATAACTTTTCATAGAATTGTCCAATTTTCAATCTGTTTTTTCTATTTTATAGCCTTTTGATTGCAGATTAAAAAAATGTCAATAACTAAAACTTGACCTATGGTGCAATGCAACTCCTTATGTGGTGGAGCGTCACATATCATTTCAACTTGTAATAACTTTTTATAGAATTGTCCGATTTTCAATCTGTTTTTTCTATTGTATAGCCATGGTATTACAGATTAATAAAATGTCAATAACTAAAACTTGACCTATGGTGCAATGCGACTCCTTATGTGGTGGAGCGTCACACATATATATATATATATATATATATATATATATTATATATATATATATATATCTATATCTATATCTATATCTATACATATATCTCTCTCTCTCTCTCGCTCTCTCTCTCTCTCTCTCTCTATGCTCATATGCTTACATGAGCGCATGTGTGCACTTGCATGTGTGTGTGTGTGTGTGTGTGTGTGTGTGTGTGTGTGTGTGTGTGTGTGTGTGTGTGTGTGTGTGTGCGCGCGTGTGCGCGTGCGTGCGTGCATGCGTGCGTGCGTGCACGCGTGTGCGTGCATGTTTGTGTATACACACCCATGCAGAAGGGCATGAGTGTATACACATATTATATGCAGGCGCTGCAGGTGAAAGGCCTGACCTGGTCAGGAGGCATCAGATTGTGGAATCCTTGGGGCAGGTTTTTTCGAGGCAGATTGCCCGCCTTGAGAATCTCCTCCAGGACATAGCGATAGTTGTTACGGTTCATCATCTGCCCCGACACCGCCAGCGTCTCCTCCGAGTTGTAGGCCTGAAACAGAGAACAGCAGCAAGTGTTCAGCCATGTTACTGACTGCACCCACAAAGCTTGCTGAGAGCCATTTTGTCAGTACATCTGAAAAAAAAAGAGAGAGAGATAGGAGTCAACATTTCTGCTCATTTCAGTCTCCTTTCTATCATTTTGGTAACACTTTAAACCAAAATCCATCCCCAAAGTTGGAATGCAGCTACTTTAATGATGGGTTCCAGTCCGCTCGAGGAAATTTTCTTCCTGGAGTTAACATCAGTGCTGACTCCACTCTCCCCAAAAGTCCTTCGGATGAGACTTTAAACTGAGGCCCCGTGTGCGAACGCACGCAGAACATCTTGCGCACACGTTAAATCCTGTTCCGCTTTTCATAAGAGTAGGCCATCGTGTGCAGGTGGGAACAGATAACAATATTTACAAAACTGCATACACGCGGGGACCGGATGGAAAAAAGCACATGATTGCTTATTCTGTTATCCTCAATATAAAAGAATAAATAAAATATAAAAAAATTTAATAAATAAATAAATGGGAAAAAAAGGTTGCAAATGTAAAAATTTCATCACTGGTAAACCTTGGAGCTCTAGCCAAGGAATAAAAAACCCTAAACAATCAAATCACAGTCCAAACAAAATCCACCATTTGAACACCAGTAGAGACAATCCTCAATGTAGGTTCAACCCCGTCCCACCGTTTAAGGTGAGAGAGACGCGGGGCCAAAAGTGGCCAAAATCATGTTTTTTTTATAAAAAATTGCTGGATACATTTATGGAGATTTCCATGTGTGAATTTAAAGAATTCAGACCATAAAATATGTCTGTAGAAACAGGTTACCCATACTTGTTATAGATAAAAAGGTTTAGGAGTTTGAAATATTGAGTTTTGGCGGCCATATTGGATTGTTTCCAAGGCAACAGTGCAGAAAACTGAGTAATTCTTTTATTTTTATGCTTTACAAGTAGTGCCCTTTCAATACATGGTATAACTTTTAACATGGGCTTGTTAACAAAATGTCATCAGTTTCGACCTCCATGTCCCACCTTAAAGAAGAATGAAATAAAACCAAATCAAACCCAAACCATTTTTAGTGATATGGAAGAAAATTGCAGCATCAATGGCCATCACATATCTGAAGAGTTGGATGATAACATAAATGTGCATGCACACACGGATGTGAAGTTTAGATATTATCCATAAAGTTAGAAAGAAGCACCTGTAGTGATTGCAAAAAGGTCACGTAAGCAAACAATTCTACAATCAATGAACCTTGTGAATTAAAAAAAAAAGGAGGAGACAAAAGAGAAGAAGATAAAAAGGAAGAATCCATTTTCAGATTTTTTTGTTGACAAAAATTAGACTTTGATTGATGAAATCGTATTTCTGCCTTTTCCAACTTTTCCCAGAACAAATACAGATATGCACAGGTTTGCTGACAGCATCTACTACTGGCCCCTGATATGAAAGACACAAAATGTCCAACAGAAAAGCTGAGTTTTCACAAGCACACTGGGTTACACAGTTCACAAAGTGTCTGCCAGAGGTGACAAAGTATTCCTAGATGTCTCTTTAGGGAGAAACATAAAAGAGAGGAGTTACCAAAACTTGTCAATGTTTAGCATCTGTTTCATGACTGACTGGCAATAAAGTTAAACATACCTTTATCTTGGAAAAAAAGAAAAGTAAATATAAATAAATAACACACACACATTTGATGACCCGAATTTGAACCCGTTCGAGGGGATTTTTTCCCCTGGAGTTAACATCAGTGCTGACTCGCCAGCCGCCTTGGCGCAGTGGTTAGCGCTTTGGATTTTGGACTGGAAGGTTGCAGGTTTGATTCTGATAAGAGTCATAGGGATTTTTCGGACTCCGGCCACCTCCTACCCAGAGTGAGTGTGCTGTGGGCTCAGTGGGGAGACTGGGACTATACAGTCGAGCTTCATCCACTTTACACATGCGAATTTGAGAGTGTTGCTCAAATTATCTGACCAACACTGCACGTATCTGTATCTCTCATGCCCAGTTGATGCCGGGATATATTATGACAGTAAGCATAGAGCACAACCCTATCAAGTAGTCTCAAAGCAGAGGCATTTCCACAGCAACATCATTTTATCATCCCCATTACTATTTGATAATCATGCAATAATAAAAAAGCCTCTGATTCGGTAGCCCCATTACTCTGGTCTCATGGTGACCTCAGATTTGGTTTGCCCATACACTTCTGTGCCCATGGTGAGTTTGTGTCAAAGCCTTTGGGGTTGGGGGTTTGGTCGTTGGAGGGACGTTGTGGTCGCCACCCTCAGTGGGTGACTCACTCAGTCTGGTTCCATGACTGAGCTAATACTGTCATTAGTAGGGGGCTTAGTAGTTGTCCTGCGTATGTTAGCTCAGAACAGTCACCACTGAACACCACCAAAGTGACCCAGCAGAAGTGCAGGGCCCCTCTGGCTGGTGGCCCCACGGCGGCCTAATATTGATGGGTTTCCTGTGGACTCCTGACCGCGAGGATGAGACATAATGAATCAGGTATGGCTGGGGCGAGAGAATTGAAATGAGCAGCGTGGGAACAACAGGACAGGGATGCTACAGAAGATGACACAGCAAAAACAAACACAAAAAAACATCAGTACTGACTCCACTCTCCCCAAAAGTCTTTCGGATGAGACTATAAACCAAGGCCCCATGTGCAAAAGTACTCAAAACATCTTGCACACATGATAAATTCTGTTCTGCTTTTCGTAAGAGTAGGCTATTGTGTGCCGGTGGGAACAGATGACGATTTTTAAAACTGCATACACTGGATATAAAAAAGCAAATGAGTGATTATTCCATTATCTTTGATATAAAAGAATAAATTTTATAAAATAAATAAATAAAACACACAGAGGAACTATACAGACACATACACACACAGACACAGACACACAGAGACACAGACACACACACACAGATACACACACACAGACATACACACACACACACACACACACACACACACACACACACACACACACACACACACACACACACACAGCCTCTACCTGATGGTACCAGCCACTAGGGATGATAAGAAGCTCTCCTGCTTTCTGCGTCACCTCAACGTATTTGGCTGAGGTGTACAATGGGTATCTGCGCTTCTCTGCTTCCATGTCAGCAGCAAAGGTGTCCACAGGGCTGAAATCCACACAGCACAATACACTGCAGTGTGGCCTGCTATGTGCACTTCTGGTTCACTACTAATGTGTATCATTAGGAAACTGTTGCTTTGGGGCTGAAATATTGACAGATTTTCAAAGTTAATGCTATAAATTATGAATTGTTTACTCAGTGACAAATTGTTTAAAATTTAATTATCCCCTGTGTGTGTGTGTTTTATTGTATTCTTTTATTGTATTCTTTTATATCGATAGTGGAATAAGCGCTCGTGTGTGTGTGTGTGTGTGTGTGTGTGTGTGTGTGTGTGTGTGTGTGTGTGTGTGTGTGTGTGCGTGCGTGCGTGCGTGCGTGTGTGCGTGTGTGCGCACGCGTGCGCGAGTGCGTGCGTGCGTGCGTGTGCCTGCGTGTGGACTAGGCAGGAGTGGGGAAGGACCATGAACTAGCAAAGGCATGGCATGCATGCAAATACATGTGCACACACAGCTCTACACATCAGGGCATACATGCAAACACTCACCATGTTCAGACTGTATACCCCCCGCGCATGAATCACACTGACACATACAATAATGGTAACTATAAAAATAGTAATAATGATCATGTATGGAATTTCTAGAGTGCTGAATCTTGTAAAGCAAATAAACCAAAGCATTTGCATTTCGAAACATGAACAGTACAATACACATTGTTCACATGTTCACACAGGAAAATGCTCAATGCTATGGGAGAAAAACCTCACCTGTTGTACCTGTTGCATTCCAGGGGAAAGCCGCACTGGAGGTCAGGGTAGATGTATAACAGATGGTCCTGTCCTGGGGAAACAGCTGCAGCCACACACACACACACACACACACACACACACACACACACACACAATATGACGCTCCATTTCGAAATGAGTTGGATGTCATCTCCAGCCTTTTTCTGCTAGAGCCCAAAATATGTAGTAGGGGTGTCAGGTACCAATTTGGAAATTTTGGATAAAACTGATAAAATAAACATTTCTGTACCGGAAAACATCAATAAAATAATTATATATCTAGATTCTTTTTATCAAAATCGCATTTTAAAACACCTACCACTGTAGAAGACGAGCGATTCTTATGAAAAAATCCCGAAGATACCGACTTTTCCGTAACCTGTATCCCCTCGATATTTACAGTGGACCTGCTGAGTGACACACCATTTGAAAAGCTCTCTGGGTCTCCACCTTCAACCTGTGTCCACTATTTCTAGCTTGAGTGAAAACTTTATCCAATGAAAAAGTTCACAACAGGGAAGCAATCATAAACAAAACATTGCTAGGGGAGGATTTCCTTCTTCTCATTGGCCCGAGAGAGCATGTGACCTCACTCAGCCATTCCGTAACGTCTGTGAAACACAATGGTGCGCCAAGTGCTAAAAACAGGCTAAAAAACAGTCACTTCTGGCAGATACTGTGCATAGAACAATGCACTACAGATGAGAAACAACGTTTAAAATGTGTGTGTGTGTGTGTGTGTGTGTGTGTGTGTGTGTGTGTGTGTGTGTGTGTGTGTGTGTGTGTGTGTGTATGCAAATGCTGAGTTTCATGTATGTTAGGGGTAGTGTGTGTGTCACTCTGAGTGTGTTTGTGTGTGTGTGTGGGTGGGTGGGTCGGAGTGAAAAATTTCATATGTGAGTTGAAACTATGTTGCTGTTTGAGAATTTTTTTTAATCTTAAGCACATCTCTGGCTTCAATTTTTCAATTAAAAAAATCTTAATTTTTT
>JASPKP010004847.1:10000-12500 GCA_030674155.1 Stramonita haemastoma | reverse complement strand
TCTGTGACTGAAAGTGGTATACGATACAATACGCTATAGTACAATGTAATGCAATGCAATGCAATGCAATGCAATCCAATCCAATCCAATCCAATCCAATCCAATACAATACAATACAATATACAAATAATGTGATGTGACACAACACAACGCAATGCAACGCGCGCAATACAATGCAACGCAACACAACACGGCCAAATACTATCTCTCACACGATACAGTGCAAAACAGCACAGTGCAGTGTAGTACAGAGTGGCACAATATAATGCAATACGTTACGATGCAAAACAACACAACCAAATGATACTATCTGTGACACGATACAGCGAAATACAAAATAGTGCAGTAATACAGAAAAGTACGTCATAGGCTAGTGCATTACAACACAACATAACTCAACACATCACAGCACAAGCAAATACCAAATACTGTCTTTGACACAATACAATTCTTGTACAGTACACACAAACCAGTACAGCGATTATGTTACAATACAACACAACACAGCTAGCCAAGTACTATCTTTGACAGAACGCAGTACTGTGTAGTATATACAGTACAACACAGTATAGTTATAACAATACAACACAGCACAAAACAACACTGCACAACACAACACAACCAATACACAATACAGGACAGCACACGCAGCACATGCAGTACAGTGCAGTGCAGTGCAGTATAGTATATTACAACACAACAGCACAACCAAAGATGCCATCTTCGATGCAAAACTATAATATTATCATACCATCCAAATATCATACCACACACCTCTTCACCTGTTGGGGACAACATCTTTCACGGTAGCCACCGATGCATGCCCCGCCATTTGTTCCCCACCCCTCCCTCACTTCTGTCTTCATCCACACAATACAATACAATACAATACAATACAATACAATACAATACAATACAATACAATACAATACAATACAATACAATACAATACAATACAATACAATACAATACAATACCATGCCATGCCATGCCATGCCATGCAATTCCAGACAACCCAACCCGACCCTTGACTTCCCCAACCCAACCCAACCTTTAACCTCCCCAACCCAGCCCAACCCAGCCCAAAAACCAACCCAACCCCAAACCTCCCCAGCCCAACCCCAAACCAAACCCCAAACCAAACCCCTAACCTCCCCAACCCAAACCCAATCCCTCAACCCGACCCAGCCCAACCAACCCCAACCCAACCCCAACCCAACCCAACCCCAACCCAAAACCCAACCCAAAACCCAACCCAAAACCAACCCCAACCCCATCCCAAAACCCAACCCAACACCAACCCTAACCCCAACCCAACCCCAAAACCTAACCCTTAACCTCCGCACAACCCAACCCAACCCAAGCCTAACCCAGCCCAACCCAACCCCAAAACCCAACCCAACCCAAAACCTGACCCAGCCCAACCAACCCCGGCCTTAGGTCCCTCTATGTATGGTGATGTTTGTATGACGATCTCCTGGGCAGAATCCTCCAAGCGCCAGTCCTACACCCCAGGCGGCACACAGGATGCCGGGCTGCCCACAGCCACCGTCACGGAAAACGGGGACCTCCGAACCGGTGGTGCCAACGGTCAGGTCCGCCTAATCTCCAACAGAGAATCTCAGTACGGTGACGTCATCACCTCTGACGTCACGTCTACATCATCACATGCGGTTGCCGCCGAGGCGTCATCGCCAGCGCATACAGGTAAGATAGTGTGTGTGTGTGTGTGTGGGGGGGGGGGGGGGGGGGGGGGGGGGGGTGTGTGTGTGTGTGTGTTTGTGTTCAGTGTTCGGATGGGTGAATAACTGCTCTCTTTAGGGTCAGGGAAGGTAAAGCAGTGAGGGAGAGGAGATGGGCGCCGCCCTCAACATGCCGGCCCCTGGAGAAGCTGAGGTCTCTTGACACCTCGCTCCCCAACGACCACATAAGGTTATGGGACACCTTTACCCTTTAAATAGGAGTATATACTAAAAAGTCTTTTTATGCCACAGGCAAATGTTTTTACACCTTGACACATCCTAAAGCTCTGTTTCCACATACTAAGGGTGACGTCGACCTAACATCACTTCTGGCACCATGGCTGACGTCACATGATTTCTGTCATGGAGGAGAAGGAGGAGGGTGAGGGAAGGGCGAGGTCAATAACCTTTAGGTCAGTTCACCCCTAGCTAACCCTTAACCTTGCCTGTTGTTGGGATCCCTCACAGAATCAACACACGTGTTTTCCCCACACATTGTGTCAGGTCAGGTTGGGCGGTTTAGGCTGCAGTGCTTGTGAGATAATATTGGGATTGTGGCCATTCTCTCCACGAAAGAAGGCATTGTGAAGGGGGTAAAGTTCAATAACATATGCATGCACACAGCGCACTTGACGGCGCTCTAACGTGTTTATTCACAAAAAGGTGGGAGGCATGTAACTTAGTGGTTAGAAGTGTGGTTCTCGTGATCTGAGGGTGACGGAGAGCGAGGGTTCAAGTCTCTAGTAAGATATGTGTTT
>JASPKP010004847.1:0-5000 GCA_030674155.1 Stramonita haemastoma | reverse complement strand
AATTTGGAGTACTCTCCCTGGGGGAAAGAGCAAGTCGCCACAAGAACAGCGCCACCCAATTATTTTTTTTCTATTCCTGTCTGCTTGTGTATTTGTTTCCATATCAGAATGTTTTTTTCTGTAGAATTTTGCCAGGGACAACTCTTTATTACCGTGAGTTCTTTTACGTGCACTGAATGCTTGCTGCCTTCCTTTCTTTATCACTTCATCCGAAAGACTTGCACCCAAACCATCACTCAAGGTCTGTCGAATGGGAAAAGAGTTTGGTCTGCCTTATGCAGGATTCGGACCCACACCTCTCACTTTCTAGGCAGGTGCTTAACCTCTAGACCACCAATCCACAAAGCGTATGTAGAAAATGCTGTCAAACCACACACGCACGTGTATGTGTGCACGCTCACGGCACACCCTGTGTCTGTTGCAGACGATGTGGCGACAGCCGAGGAGGTGAGCATCCAGCCCTTCCCTGCCAAAAAGATCTCCGCCGATTCCACCGCCTCCTCCTCCAAAGGCCACAAAGACCGGAAGAAAAACGGCTCCCACAAACACAAGAGCTCCAAGAAGAAGGACAAAGAACCCAAGAAGAAATCGAAGAAGAAGAAAGAAGAACCCGACAAAGCCAAGAAGGAAGAAGAAGAGGAGGAGGATCAAACAGCAGCAGTAGAAGCAGCAGCAACAACTGAAGAAACAGCAACAGCAGCAGCAACAGCTGAAGAAACACCATCAGCAGCTGCAGTAGCAGCAGTGGCAGCAGCTATAACAGCAGCAGCAGCAAAAGAAGAAAGTGAAGAAGAAGCAGTGAAAACAGAAGAGATGGTAGTCCTTAAAGATGTCAGCACCACACAAGAGCAGGAACCTGCCGGTGAAGCAACAGCACCTGAAGACTCCGAGATAACCGACCTTGCACAGGCAGCCAGGAAAGAAGACAAAGAAGAGGAGACAGAACCTATCTCTTCACACACAGAAGAGTCGGTAGAAGAACCGCTAGCACTGACAGTGGCCGCTGTCTCAGAGGCAGAGGTGAAGGTCACCTTGCTGGACGACAGCCCGGAAGAAGCCGAGGAGGAGCCCGCCATGACGGCAGAGCAGCTGGTGGCGGAGATCGAGCAGACCATCCTCAGCAAGGAGCACAGCTTCCACAGCACGCTGACCGAGGCAGCAGCAGCAGCAGCAGCAGCAGAGCAGACACCGCCTGAACCCCTGCAGGAGTCTGCACAGGCAGGAGAGGCAGAGACTTCCCTGCTGGTCCCTGGGGGAGAGGAGGACGTGGAGCTGGCTGGACAGGTCCTCCATGAAGACATCCTGGAGCTCAGCGACATCTCCAGCCCCGCTACAGAGACCGCAGACCAGCAGGGGTCAGGGTCAGGGTCAGGGTCAGGTCAGGAAGAGAAGGAAGAGGGTGACCTGGGAACGCCGCAAGCAGACAGCCAGGCTACAGTTGTGGAGGAGGTCATGCAACAAACGGTCACCGCCGCTGAGGTGCAGTCTGCTGTGGAATTGGTCAGAGAGGAGGCAGAGGTGGACACTGACCTCCAGCAGCAAGTGGAACAACTCGTGGAGAGCTCGCCTAGTACCAGCGCCGCTATCCACATCAGTGAAGAGGAGGCACAAGGAGAAACAGAGCCCACCCAGCACGAGCCCTCACAAGACTCAGAGACGCTCCCAAACACAGCACAGGTTCCTGAAGACGGTATGGCAGCGGCCTCAGTCCCAGAGAGTGCGGCACACCCTGCTCCCCAGCCTGTCCAGGGCACTCTGCAACCTTTGACCCCCGCTCAGCTGAAGGCCCTGGAGAAGGAACTGAAGGCCAACAAGAAGAAGGAGGAGAAGGAACGAGCGAGGAGAGAGAAGGAGGAGAAGAAGAGGCTGAAGGAAGAAAAGAAGCGCGAGGCTAAGGAGAAAAAGAGGAAGGAGAAAGAGGAAAAGGAACGGCGGCTCCGCGAAGCGAAAGAGAAGGTCAAGGCCGCAGCCCACATGACGGTTGAGGTGAGGGGGGAGGAGGTGGTGGAGGAGGAAGCTGTCCAAGCCTCACAGACCAAGATGGCGCAGTCTGCACCCGGCACCTCAGCTCCCGGGGACAGCCAGCTTCAGCAGCAAACACTGGTTGTGGATCCCCAGCCCTCAACCTCCGCAGACGATGGCGGGAAAGAAACTCAGCTGAGTGTGGGAGCCCCCACTGACTCCCTCCCTGCCCCCTCCTCTCCCACCACCCCCGCTGACCTCCGCACAGACCAGAACAAGGCAGAGGAGCAGGTGCTGGGATCCTCAGTGAAGGAGATCATCTCCTCCATCGAGAACAACGTGGACATGGAGCCCAAGACTTACGACGAGAGCAGTCCTCCAGAAGTGCCGGACTCCCCTTACCCCGAGGAAGACGTCATGGCGCAGAGCTCAGCCCTCAGCCAGTTCAGCCCTCCTGCTCCCGGGTCCCCCGAGTCCTCTGCCCCCTCCAGCCCCTCCGGCCCCTCCAGCCCCTCCAGTCCCGTTGCCCTGGGAGACAGCTCCGCCTCGGAGACAACTCTAGAATCCCCTTCAGCCCTCAAGTCTGTGGCCTTCCCTCCGGAGGTCAGCGAGACGGCTCGCTCCAGTGTATTGCGGAGGATCGAGCTGGGCCCTCGTCTGCGGACCGCCATCCTGAGGAAGAGCAGCAGCGGCGCGGAGAGCGAGGAAAAGCGGGTCAGCCTGACCCAGCCCCGCCACGTGCAGGTCTCCGACATCACCCCCCCGCCCCGGAAACCTCGCCCGCGCCGCACTCTGGAGCACACCCGGGATTCCTCAGGGAACTACACTTACAGCAGCTCCAGCCTGACCCCCTCTCCAGGCAAAGAGCCCGAGCCAGTCCTCGAGGAGCAGGTCAGTGCGGAGGCTTCAGGGTCCAGCGAGTCTTCACCGGTCAGTGGGCAAGAGCGGCAGAGAGGAGAGGCAGAGGACCTCACGGTGACGGCCACATCCCAGGTAGAGGAGAAGGGTGAGGTGGAGGAGAATCTGACTGCCGCAGTCAGCAGCTCTGTCAGCCAGCCCCTGGAGCTGTCCTCTCCCTCCTCCCAACAGACAGCAGACAGCCCTGAAGAGAAGAGTACAGCAGAGGACAAGGTCCAGATAAGTCAACAGCTGATGGAGAATTTCGCTTCCTCAGGAAGCGGGCTGTCTGAACCAGACCCCGCCACCCTCATGGCAGTAGCCAGCATCGTGCATGCTGGGCAGACAGGTTCTGCAGACAGGCAGAGTGTGGAGGCAGCAGGGCAGGTGGAGGCAGAACAGGGGCAAGTCTCCTCTGCTGCTCAGTCTGCTGGAGACCGCAGCGGCCCTGAGGACCGGGTCCTACAGGAGGTGGCGGCACAGGTGGTGGTGCGCGTGCAGAAGGCGGCCCAGGAAAAAGCCTCCGCCCTGGACCTGCAGGAGAAGCTGGCCCTCAACCTCCCCGACACGGACACTCAGGGCAAGGTCACGACAGAGAATGAGGACAGTTCTGAGAAGGTTGGAAGCGAGCAGGGTGAGGGTGTGGGTGAGGGTGGGGAGGGGAGTGAGGAGGACTCGGACAACGAGGTGGGGCTGATGCAGGCCACAGTGGTGTGTTCCGCAGAGCTGGTGACTCCCTCCTCGCCCTGTGCAGACAGCAGTGACCCGGGGCAGTGGAAGTCCTCCTCCACAGAACCAGCCACACACAGCGAAGCCCTGCTCCCGGAGAAAACAGAAAACTCTCCTGCAGCAGCCTCAAACACCGAGTGTCACCCAGGCGAGGACAAAGCTGAAGAAGCCGACGAGAACAAGAGCAACTCTGACGACATAAACGAACAAGACAACTCCCCAGACACAGCCCAGCTTCAACAGTTCAATAAAAACTACTACGACATTTCGGTCGTGGTCGACGACGACGACAACGACAACGACAACGACGAAGACGACAACTCCTCAAAGACTCCCACAGCAGACAATCCAGAAGCGAAGGACAATCACACAGCAGAGTCCTCAGCCTCTTCATCCCAACCTTCCCCAAGTTCCCCACCTTCATCATCCCCCTCTGAAGGGCCTCGCACCCCCTCCACTTCCCCCCAGCAGCAGAAGCAAGTGTCCCCGCTGTCAGAGAACGGAGAAAAGCCCGGGAGAGAGGAAGGGAGCGGGATGGTGGGGGTCAGTGTCCGCTGTAACGGCTCTCACGTGCTGGAGACAGAGGAGGAGAAGAAGGAGGAGAAGGAGAAGGAGAAGGAGGAGAAGGAGGCAGACAGCTCCATCGATGCCTTGCTGAAGCTGCACAGCGGAGTGAACGGGGAGAAGCAGGTGGTTGTTGTGGACACCTTGGAGCACAACAGTGAGTAGTGGAAGAGTGAGGGTGTTTTGGTGTTTGTTAGGTTTTGTTGTTTTTGTTGTTGTTGTTGTTGTTGTTATTGTTGTTGTGTCTTGTTTATGTGTGTGTCGAAGTCCAAGTCCAAGTTAAAGCCAAAATGTTATTTCCAAATGGTACCATTGACTAAGCAATAAACTTGCTTTCTTCATCAAGCTATCTATCAAAAAAAAAAAATCAAAACAAAACAACTACTCCCCCAAACCCCCCCACTTAAGCGTGCGCGCGCGCGCGCGCGCGCGCGCGTGTGTGTGTGTATGTGTGTGTGTGTGCGCTCACACGCACACATGCAGGCACGCACGCACGCGCGCACACACACTTCATTTATGACATCGTGATGCTTGTTTATTTCAAACACCGTTCGTTTCGTCTTCTTTTACTCGTTTTTTTTTTTATTGTTTCAGTATATTTTTCTTTTGCTTTCTTTTTTCTCCTAGTTTTCCTTTTCTTATACACCATTAAAAAAAATCTTCCTTTTTATTTTTCTCTTTGTTGGATTTCTTTCGCTGTTTTTTTTGGTTTGTTTTGCTATTCATTTCCCCCCACTTTATCTATCCCTGAAATTAAAATGCGGCTACCTTCATCGTAGGTTAAAAAAAAAGAAAAGAAAAAGGTCGCAAACGCGTCTCGAGCCTCAATTCAGTGAGGGGAAAAGTGG
>JASPKP010004846.1:15000-16866 GCA_030674155.1 Stramonita haemastoma | reverse complement strand
ATTAGATGTGGAAATATGTAACATATACTTCTTCTCTGGAGACGATGTAAATGTAGACACTCGCATGTCCTTTGCAGGTTCCTATGAAAAAAGAGAAAGGCAAACTGAGAAGAAGGAAGGTTTGTAGTGCTGATTGGTATTGATAGAAAAACATGACATCAAATAATCACAAGAAGGGTAATAATATCATCGTATTTAAAACTATCATCATGTCGCGATTATCATTATTAATGATTTCACTAACAGTAGCAGTTGTAGTGTTTTAGACAATATGATTTTTGTTATGATGATGTCATCATAGTTATACAGAATTAGTAGTATTATTATGTAACAGTGCAGATATTTCATCTGCCGTGTCTGTACAACTTCCCGGCGACGACAGCAAGGTCAGACAGTGGGAATGTGGCCTCTAAACAGAGGCTGCATAAATACTATCATTTTACCGCTATGGCAAAGTGTACGCAACGGACGGTTTTCGACCAACCCCCAACGATACAGAACGTCGCACGATTCGCAGGTGTGCTCTAAATTTAGACACACGACGCTGCGATTGGAAGTTCCGATCGCAATGGGAAGTAATATAATTACCGCCCCGTCAAATTATTGTTTATTATTGTTATTGTTGTTGTTGTTGTTATTATTATTATTATTATTATTATTATTATTATTATTATATTATTATTATTATTATTTATCATTGTTATTATTATTTTATTGTTATCATTATCCCTGACTAATAATCTAAGAATAACAAATGATGAAATGATGATAATATGAACAATTAGAACACTTAATCTATTGATGACAAAAAGACCTCGGATTATAAGAGCAGTAATTACGTTTGTGTTTCTCTCTGCCTCTTTTAACTCTTTCACACACACACACACACACACACACACACACACACACACACACACACACACACACACACCACACACACACACACACTTGAGTGAACAGACGTAAAATTGAAGCAACAGCAACAAACACACACAACCACACACACACACACACACACACACACACACACACACACACACACACACACACACACACAAAGCGCGCACGCACTCACACACACAGTGCTACTTCATAAAGAAATGTCAGACTACACACACAAAGAAAATGAAGCTTTGCCGCTTTAAGATGATTGTCTGAGAGGTCTGCTGGCTGGAAGAAGTACAGGAAAGGAGGACAGTATACGATCCAATGCCAGCAAGTGTTCCTCCGTGGTGTTTGACAAATTTTGAATCACCCTTTGGTTTAGTCAGCTCGTAGCCACACTTTGTCGCAGACCAAATCGACATTTGCTACTTCTTTTTACTAAAAGGTTGATATCATTTTCTGGGGCTTGCTCTGTGTCTGTCTCTATCTGTCTCTCTCAAGTGTGCTCTCTCTCTCGAGTCGCTCTCTCTTCTGTCAGTCTGTCTGTCAGTCTCCCTTCCTCTCTCCTTCCTACCCCCCCCCCCTCTCTCTCTCTCCACTGAATCAGTGCATCCCTTTGCTTTAAAGCAGTTTTTAGGTTTAGATTTGCGTACACGGAATGATCTTGTGTCTAGTGAAACTAATAGATATATTCTCTCTTTTAAAGCTGCTATAAGATTATTCGATACTGGATTAAGATTCTACATATGGATGAGAACAGGCGTCCTTTTAAACCTTACAAGATGATTGATGATGTAGACGTCAAAGGGAAAAACAACTGGGCTACACAAATACGTACCTGTTTGTGTGAGCTCGGATTTGGATTTGTTTGGCTCTATCAAGGTGTTAGAAATTGTAGAGTTTATAAACGCTTTCAGGCAAAGATTGATTGACTGCCGATGGTAGCAGTGGAGTGAAAGATATCAATGTATCGAAAATTTT
>JASPKP010004846.1:0-5000 GCA_030674155.1 Stramonita haemastoma | reverse complement strand
TTTATTCTTTTCTTTTTTTAAAATTTTTTCCTATCGTTCTTTTTTATTTTTTTTCTTTCTTTCTATTTCGTATGTTCTTTCTGTTGTTGTTTTTTATCTTTATGTTGTTTCTTCTCTTTCGTAAGTTTTGTGGGGTTTGAGTTACATGACCAGCTTGAAAGTAGGACCGTTCGGTTGAAATTCTATACCCCACAATGTTCATTTTTTCTCTTTTATCCTGGTTTTTATGTGCCTTTTCTGCTTTGATGATCCGTTTCAACATCGATTTTAAGTTTGGGTTCCCCACCTCTCTCTCTCTCTCCTCTCCTCTCTCCTCTCTCTCTTCCTCTCCCCTCTCTCTCCTCTCTCTCTCTTCTCTCTCTCTCTCTCTCTCTCTCTCTCTCTCTCTCCCTCCCTCACTCCCTCTCCCTGTCTTTTGTTTGTCTGATGCATTGTCCAGGGTTTTTCTTTTACTTTGCCACCCCCACCCCCCCCCCTCTCTCTCTCTCTGATTCTTAGTATGTGTCTTTATCTCCCAATATCTGGGTCTTATTTCTTCCCCTCTGATTTTCACTGTTTGCTTCTTTTATTTCTATGTCTCTGTCTGTCTGTCTGTCCGCCCGTCTGTTCTGTCTATATCTCTTTCTCTCTCTCTCTCCTCCCTTCTCTCTCTCTCTCTTCCCTGTCTCTCGTTCCCTCTCTCTCTCTTTCTCGCATCACCCCCCCTATCCACTCTCTTTCTCTCTCGCCCTCTCTGTCTGTCTGTCTGTCTGTCTCTCTGTGTCTCTGTCTCTCTCTCTGTCTCTCTGTCTCTGTCTCTGTCTGTCTCTGTCTCGTCTGTCTGTCTGTCTGTCTGTCCTGTCTGTCTGTTCTCTCTCTCTCTCTCTTCTCTCTCTTCTCCTCTCTCTCTCTCTCTCCTCCTCCTGGGACTGGATTAAAACAGCACGTTGATGCATATTCATTATCCTACTAAATCAACGAATTCAATTTGATTTGATTTGATAAAGATCACTATCCATTCTCCCCCCTCTCTTCCCTTTTTTCATCCCTCTTCGTCCCCTTCTCTCTTTCTCTCTCATTCTCTCTCTCCCCCCTCTCCCCCCCTCCCCTCCCCCCCCCCCCTCTCCTCTCTCCCTCTCCCACCTCCCTCCCCCCCTCTCTCTCCTCTCTCTCTCTCTCTCTCTCCTCCTCTCTCTCTATCTCTCCCCCCTCTCTCTCCCCTCTCTCTTCTCTCTCTCTTTTTCCGTCTTTGCCTTCTTTTTTCTCTGCATTTCTCTGTGTGTGTTTGTGACTCCTCTCTGTCTGTCTGTCTGTCTGTGTCTGTCTGTCTGTTCTGTCTTCTCTCTCTCTCTCTCTCTGTCTGTCTGTGTCTGTCTGTCTGTCTGTCCCCTCTCTTCTCTCCTCTTCTCTCTCTCCTCTTTTATTCCCCCTCTCTCTCTCATCTCTTCTCCTCTCCTCTCTCTCTCTCTCTCTCCCCTCTCTCTCTCTCTCTCTCTCTCTCTCTCCCTTTTACACATACTCACTCTGCTCTGCTCCCCTCCACCTCGCCCTCGCTGTCTCTGTCAGCCCCCCCCCCCCCTCTCTCTCTCTTCTCTCTAAAAATGTACTTAAACATTTGCTTAGCGTTCACAAAAAGAGCCATTAAAATTGTCATTAAACAAAGTCATCTACTCTAACAGACTTTGACTATAAACAAGCAAATATACTTCCCCTCCCAGCCAAGATAATTTACAATAAAGGCATTCTCATGTATAAAATACTCCATGGTAAGACTCCACATTCTCTTAGGAATATAGTTTACTTATAATAGTTATCGACATTCTCACAAAATAAATGTTTCCTTTCACAACAATTAATCTTTATAAGTCTAGCCTTATGTACTCTGGAGGTGGCTATGGATAATATTCCAGAGCTCTAAAATGTGAATCTAAAATTTCGAGATTTAAAACCAACATGTTTAATTACTTAGTGAGTCTCTCTGATTGAACATTCCTTTCTCCAAACATGTATTGAACACAAACACGTATTGAACTGATCTATTATCAACACTATTATTGTCACTCAGCATGTATTTACCGTTTGTCGTAGTCGTTGTTCATATCATCACCATCATTATCATCATCATCCCATCATCATCATCCTCATCCTCAACACCATCATCCTCATTAGCGTCTTTTTGTCACCCTCATCATAGTTTGTGTTATCATAAATTATCATCATCATTATTGTTCTTGTTGCTATTAATATGATTATTTACATGACTAGATGGTCGGATGCTTTTTTTTAATTTAACTTTTTTTTTTGGTTTTGATTTATGGAAATGTTTAATATTTGCAAAATTATGCTCTCTCTCTCTCTCTCTCTATCTCTCTCTCCTCTCCTCTCTCTCTCTCTCTCTCTCTCTCTCTCTCTCTCTCTCCCTCTCCCTCCCCTCCTCCCTCTCCTTCCCTATACTCTCCTGTTGGTATTAAAATTTGTATTCCTAATATATTCTTTGTTTTGATTTTTCCCCCGTATTCTTCAAAAAAGAAATTGTTCATTGTTTGGTTGAGAGGTTGGTTTTCTTGATGTTGGTTATTGTGTTCTTTTTATGCCCAGAGGGCTGGTTGTAAAAAAGCATGTTTGCTTATGCCATTACCCTCTTTAAATAAATTTTATTCAATTCAATTCAATTCAATTCTCTGTTGTGGAGGTCAGCCAGTTCATTTTGTGCTTATCCATTTCCCTAAGTGAATAACGTCATTCAGTGTGCTTATTTTCTTTTGATCTGTCTTTCCCGTGTCATTGTCGGCCACACATGTTCTCTTCTTTCCTGTCTCTGTCTCTCTTTCGGTGCCTTTTTTATTCGCCAGTATCTGTCATCTGTTTTTTTTTGTGTATGTCTCTTGCTTTGGGCTTTACTCTTGTCAGCAACTCTGCTTGTCCCCCCCCCCCTTCCCCCCCCCCTCTCTCTCTCTCTCTCTCTTCCTCTCCCTCTCTCTTATTGCCAGCCTCTATTCCTCTCTCTCACTCGCGCTCACCGCCTGTCTGGCTGTCTGCCCCCCCCCCTCTCTCTCCTACCTCATTCTGTGTGTGTGTGTGTGTGTGTGTGTGTGTTGTGTGTGGTGTGTAAACTGGTATTCAAACAAGGAATTGATGTTTTTGCTGATTCTCGCGATATCTTTCCTTATTCTCTCCTGCCCCTTCTTCTCATTGTTTCAAGTAATTAAGTAATTAAGTAAGTAAGTAAGTAGTAAGTAAGTAAGTAAGGAAGGAAGGAAGGAAGTGCGTTTATGTGTGTGTGTGTGCGGGCGGGGGCGTGCACGCGTACCTGCTTTGTTAACGAAATGATCATTTTGAGTCTATTCCTGTTCATGCCTCTCGCGGCGTCTAAATTAGGGCCGTGTAATCTACCACTCGTAGGACTTCAACTCGACCTTGACTTATACTTTGCTCTGTATTTGGGTTTTCTTGGTTTTAGTTTTTGTTCTGTTTTCGAGTTTTTTGTTTTTTTTTGCTTGCAGGAAGACTACTGTGTTTAAAAACTTGTGAAAGAAAAGAAACATATCGTAGCGAGAATTACAGGTTGTTGTTTAATGCTTAGATATCTTAGGTAAAGTACTTAGGGAAGATTCCATTAATTTTATCGTTGAAAACTGAGTACAACAGTCGTAATGCTGGTATTTTGCTTGATAAATACGTCTCACAGTGTGTGTAAAGTGGCGGCTTTTAAAAACATTCAAATTTGAAACCTTTTCATCTTCACTTTTCACGTATCCCGTAGTCCCCTTGGACCGTGGGGGCGCCAATGAAGACTTTTGCAACCAGCTTCCTCCACTCCCTGCGAGCTTTCGCTTTCCCATAGCAAATTGTTCCACCCAAACCCAGTCCACTCTCTAAATGTTATCTTCCCAGCGTTTTCTCTGTCTGTTTTCTTCGTCCCCCTCCTTACACTGTTTCCAGTAGGACAGTCTTGGCCGGTCCAGTTATTCGCGTGACGTGCTCGTACTTCTGTTTGCATTTGTTCGCTGAAGTCAGGAGCTCTTCATATTGTCCATTGGCATTTTTGTCTCTTGTTTTTTTCACTTCCTCAGTAGTAATTTAACCCTGTATGGGTTTTAACATTTAACTAATCTGTTAAAAAGAAGACGAATAAATCAAGATAGTTGAATAAGGCAGTGATTAAAAAAAACAGCTAGTACCCAGTCATCATCTGCTGTCTAATCTCCATGACTGAAGACCATATCACTGGTCAAAGTCTACTGGAACGTGAGTACATCTACCTTTTGGACTGATTGAAACCAGAGATGTCTGGTTTTTTCACACGAGTCGCATAAAACCTCAGGGCCATACATTACTGCTGTTGCTGCATCATTACTTCAACAGCATTCCCCGCCTACCCCCCCCATCCCTAACATGCAGCAGTCTGTCACATTTAAAAACTGATAAAATGTAAGGGCCTTCGGGGGGGGGTTTTGGGGGGATGAAATTAAAACCCTTTAAATGTCACTGTAAGTCAGCACTGTCTCTTTCTTCCATTCCCCCTCCCTTATATTTTTTCTCTGTGTGGGGGTGAATCATACACAGTTGTTTTTTAAATACAACTCAGATGACCCCCTACCCACATTGAAGACATTTTTAGGGGGTCATGTTTTTGTTTTTAAAATGTTAGAATTTGTGGGTTTTTTCCAATAATATTCTGACAAAAATATGACAAATTAAATAAATTTTAAGAAGTGACAAAAGGAAAAAACGTTTTATTTTAAAAATGGTTAGTAGTTATGGATTTTAAAACCAAATTTTTTTAACAAAAAAAAAACAAAAGAATTATACTTCATGAGAAAAGGGGAAAAAAGTAATAATTTTAAAAAAAAGTTTTAACCAAAAACGGAAAACCCCAAAAACCCCCTGCTTAAAACCCGGGAAAAAAAATGGGTTTTGGGTTGGGCCCCCTTCATTTCGTTGGAGGGCCCTGACTTTTAAAAAAAAAGGGTTTTTTGGCTACATAGGGGGGGGCGGGGGGGGGCGGGCGGGGGGGGGGC
>JASPKP010004845.1:0-7500 GCA_030674155.1 Stramonita haemastoma | reverse complement strand
ACACATACACAGAAGCAAAAGAGAGACAGACAAAGAAGAGATAGACAAACATACACACACATAACACAAGCACACACACTTTATTATAATAATAAATTTCATTCTTTCTCCACATAAACACTAAAATAAATATCCCACACGGATTCAAAATGAAAAACTTCTTTCAAAAAAAAACAATCACCGCTCACCTCCTCCTCCTACTTCTACCACCATCCTCATCAGGGACAACCACCCACCACCACCACCACCAAACCCCTTCCTCCTCCTCCTCTTCTCCTCCTCCTTCTCCCATCTAGTTCCTCCGACTTGATTTCTACAATACACAGAGGCTCCAGACAGATTCTACACCTTCCTATAATTTGTCACCCAACAACAACTGCTGTCATAGTGAAGACAGACTAATGAACACAAACACAGCAAGCAAGAATGAAACACAGAGAAAGAAGAAGGAGGAGGAGGAGGAGGGGAAAGAAGAAGAAAGAAGAAGAAGAAGAAGAAGAAGAAGAAGAAAAGAAGAAGAAGAAGAAGAAGAAGAAAAGAAGAACAAGAACAAGAAAGAACAAGAACAAGAAAAGAAGAAAACAAGAAGAACAAGAAGAACAAGAACAAGAACAAGAACAAGAACAAGAACAATAACAAAAAACAACAACAAACAACACAACAACAACAACAACAACAACAACTACATACAGAACAAAAGAACAAGAGGAGGAGGTGGAAAGGAAGGAGTAGAATACAAGAAGAATACTGCAAAGAAGAAGAACGATGCAAAGAAGAAGAATGTAAGAATGTTGGCTCAATCTTAGTACGCTCAAAATCAATCTATGGACAAGGAGTTTATTTTTCTGCAGCAAGATTAACTACTAAAAAAATACAAAGTTTTTATAGTAAAAGCCAAAAGATAGATCTTGGTGTTTCAGCCCATTGTAACAAAGAAAATACAATAAAGAAGCACATTTTACTATAACTTTCGATCTAAAAAAAAAAATGGCGGTATCGAAGTACATGGTTCGAAGTCTCTATTCAAAATTCAGTAAAAGTTGAAATGCTTATGAATCAAGGCACTTTTTGTCGAAAACGAGCATACAATATCTCATTTTCGCTGGCAATAAAAAATGATGTAAATATTCATTAATGAAAGGATTTGGCATTGACATAGCAACGATCCCAATTTACACACACACACACAACAACGAACATAGCAATCAAGAAACAAAAAGGGTAGGTGTGCAAAAGTGTACAAAAATAAATCAAAAACCACACACAAACACAATCAACCTACCTACCCTCCTTTCCTTCCGCCATCACATCTCTCATTTTTTTCTGTTTTTTCCCATTACTCAGATCACACATTTTTTGTGTGTGTTGCAGGGATAATTTTTGTCTCAATATTTGACCAGACTAGCCATGTACTATATATACCCCCTCACAACTCTACACCTACCATCTCATCTGTGCAAGCAGTCTTTTCATTGGCATAATGCTTATATCTAGTCAGTGGGTGGGTATGGGTAGGATTGAATTCTGTCATGCAAAATGGATTGAGAGGAAAGCTTCGATCATGTTCCATCTTTGTGCCAAATGCCTCCCAACAGTTGACCTCTTGGATTTTGTGTGTGTGTGTGTGTGGGGGGGGGGGGGGTGGGTCCTGTGGGTGCAGAGATCTTGCATGGGCGCGTGTGTTGGTTCATGTAGTGCTCCACACTTACTATATTTGGTCAGGTACTGTTCACTTGAAATTTTATGTTTTTGTTTTCTTGTTCTCTCACCACCTCTCTTTCTTTATTTACATCATCTTCATCCCACTTTACATTTCTTTTTCCTCCTCCTTTCTTATCTTACCATTTTCTTCCCATCTTTTTATATTTTGTTTTTCTTATTCCTCGTATCCTGATTGTGGAGGGGGGGGGAGGGGATCTTATTCAGTATTGAGGATAACAGTTCACAGTGATGAAAGGCCCCCAGTAATGGACAGGGAGGTATGTAGAGGTGGACTCACCCAGTCTGGATAAATATTGGAACAGAAATTATCCAGCAAAAGGGTATGTCATGTTGGGAGACTTAAAAACACGAGATGGGAAATGTTGTGGGACCAATGGCGCTGTTTACTTCATTTGTACTGCTGCAATGTGTACCCTGTTATCTGTTGTTTTTTTTGCCCCCCCACCCTCTCTCTCTCTCTCTCTCTCTCTCTCTCATCTCTCTCTCCTCTCTTCTCTCTCTCCTCTCTCTCTCTCTCTCTCTCTCTCTCTCTCTTTCACTCTCTGTCTGCTCTTACTCTCCTCTGATGAGTGTGTGTGTGTGTGTGTGTGTGGGTGTGTGTGTGTGTGGTGTGTGTATGTGTGTGTGTGCATCTGCATGCATGAGTGAGTGAGTGCATGGGTGCATGCCTAGCGCTCGTGTGTGTGCTTGTGTTGTGTGTTTGTAATTGTTGCTATTTCTTTAAATGTCAGTATGTATGCAAAATACCTACTGTTTTTTTTTTTATCCTTTTTATACATCTTTTCCAATTCTTTTCAATTTTCGCTTTATTGCCTGCTGTATTTTATTTTGTTACGTTTGTGTATCAGTCATTATTTGACTTTGAAGTGTACATTATAAGTGCTTCGGAAAACACCATGACAGGAGGATATGCATGCACACATTCAAGCAATTCAACAAAATAACCCAACAACACTCACACACATATACACACACAATCACACAATCACACACACACACACACACACCACACACACACACACACACACACACCACAACATACACACACACGCACAACACATACACACACAACAACACTAGTCAAATAGAACAGCAGATCATGATGCAGAAAAGTGTGCAATTACACAGAATAAAACCAGTGCCACAGTACCCATCCCTTACTTCTTCCCCATACTGTCCTGTCCTCAAACCTGTTATTCTTCTAATTCTCAAAGAGAGCTCAGGATTTACCAATGGTGAGATCTTGTACATGTGACCATTCTTCCCATTATTGGGGTAACAGTATCTCCACTTCAGACATGGTGTATAAACACCAAACACCAGTGCCAATGTGGTTTTGTCATCCATTCCCACAGGCACACTATAGCCCACACTTCCCAAAGGCAAAACAGGTTTTTTTATATGACTGGAAGATGTTCTGTGTGTGGTTTGCACAATCATAGTAGGACCTTGGTTTGTAGTCTCATCTGAGGATTTTTTTTGGGGGGGAGGAGAAGCAGGTACTGATGTAAAAATCCAGAGAGAAAAAATCACATTTAAACATGCACTGCATTAGTGGATCAAAACCTAGGGATTTTGGAGAGCGATAACATAACTCTAACCACCAGGCTACCCATCTCCCTCACCTCCACTTTGGGGATAATTCCTTGCTAATATTTATCCAGACAACCAAGTCTTACTCTTCATATGCCTACCATTCTACCCTCTGCAGGCATCCTTTCATGCTCTGAATACTTACAGTCAGTCCAGTCAATAGTGGATTAAATTCTGCAAACAGGACAGGGAGGAAGGATCTTCGAACGTGTCCCGCCAAAACCTCAACACATTTGGCGTCTTGGTGTGGTCTGTGTGTATAGTGTTCCCATCTACTATGTTTGACTATATTGTAACTTGATAATTTACATTCTGTTGCAGGGGTAAGGGGGAATCTACTTGTTCATGTTCTTCCTCTCTGACCTTTTGGTTGTCTTTTTGTTACTTCCATCTTATTGTGTCTTTGTTGTCTGTTTCTTTCTGGTTTGCTTGCCTTATGCCACCCTAACCCCCGCCTCCCACCTCTTTTCTTCTTTTCTTCTTCTCTTCTTCTTCCTTCTTCTTCTTCTCTTCTCTCTCTCTCTTCTCTCTTCTCTCTCTCTCTCTCCCTCTCCTCTCTCTCTCTCTCTCTCTCTCTCTCTCTCTTCTCTCTCTCTCTCTCTCTGTGTCTTGTTTTGTCTTCTTCTTCTTCCTTCTTCTTCTTCTTCTTCTTCTTCTTCTTCTTCTTCTTCTTCTTCTTCTTCTTCTTCTTTTTTTGATTTTGCTGCCTCATCTTCTGTGACATTCCTTCCCCTGTTCTCACACTGTTCATTTCAATTCCCCCACCATATCTATACCAGATTTATTTTGTCACATTCTCAGGTCAAAGTCCACTGGGAGCCCATCAATATCCAGGCTGCCACTGGGCCACCAGTCATAGGGGCCCTGCACTGCTGCTGGGTTACATTGGGGTGTTCTGTGGTGCCTGATCTGAGATAGCATACGCAGGACATCCGCCCTACTAAGCCAGCTACTAACAACAGTATTAGCTCAGTCACTCACCTGAGCAACCCACCATGATGTCCCTCCAGCAACTGTCCTCCATAAACCTCTTCTTTATCATCATCATCATCATAATCATCATCATCATCATCATCATCATCATCATCATCATCATATCATCATCATCATCTTCTTCTCTTCTTCTTCTTCTTCTTTCTTCTTTCTTCTTCTTCTTCTTCTTCTTCTTCTTCTTCTTCTTCAGAATTCCTCCTTTTTTTCTTTTATTCTTCTTCTGCTTTCTCTTCTTCTTCAGAATATTCCTCTTCTTCTTCTTCTTCTTTAGACTTCTTCTTTTCTTCTGCTTTCTCTTCTTCTTCAGAATTCTTCCTCTTTCTTCTTCTTCTTTAGACTTTTTTCTTCTTTTTCTTCTTCTCTCTTCTTCTTCTTCTCTTCTTCTTCTTCTTCTTCTTCTTCTTCTTCTTTTTCTTCTTCTTCTTCTTTCTCTTCTTCTTCTTCTTCTTCTTCTTCTCTTCTTCTTAAACAATTCTCTTCCAATTTTCCCTCCCTTTTTCTTTGCACCTGCTAATTTTAAACTTCAATTGCCTTTTTCTAATTATTTCATAATTTCCTTCTTCTTTTCTTGTTCTTGTTCTTCTTTACCCTTCTTCTCTTCTTCACTCCTTCTTCTTCTTCTTTCTTCTTCTTCTTCTCTTCTTCTTCTTCTTCTTCTTCTTCTTCTTCTTCTTCCCTCCTTTTCCATCATTCTTTTTTTTTTTTCTTACCCTTCTTGCCCCTTCTTCTCCCTTTACTCTTCTTTTTTCTTCATCCTTTCTTATACACTTTTTCAATTTATTCTTTTTCTCCTTTTTTTCTCCCTGTTGGAGGAAATTAATTCAGGTTGAGGACACCATTCACAGTGAAAAGGCCCCGTAAGGAAGGGAGTATGTAAGGTGGACTCGCCCAGTTGGATAAATATTGGAACAGAAATTATCCCAGCAAAGGGTATGTCAGTTTGGGAGACTAAAAGGACACAGGGGTGGGAAAATGGGATGCTTGTCCATTTTGTTGATTTGCCCCCTCTCCTTACAAATGTAGGTCTATAGTCCTTTGTTGAAGAGTGCTTCTCTGTCTTTGTTGTGTTGTGGGGGGGGGGGGATGGAAGGGGTTGGAGGAAGGGGTTAGAGTGGAATAGAAGCGAGAGGTGAAGGGTATGTGTACCATACAAGCGCTTTGAATAGTTTTTTGCAAGAATACACTATAAAATTCCATTTATTATTATTATTATTATTTTATTATTATTTTATATTATTTTTATTTTTAAATTATTATTATTATTATTATACGTGAATATTATTGCTTGTTGTAACAATCCTAAATGGTGCCAGAATCCGCATGTGTGCCCGGATCATAGTAGGTGGGGTTGGAAGTGAAGGGACGAGAATTTGTAAGGAATACAGAAAAAAAAAAAGTTAGAGATCTTGTACGGTCTGTCCTTGAAACTGGACGTGGCACCTTAATGATGAGAAAAAAGGTCACAAAAATCTCACCACAGTGGACCACAGGAACAACAGAGAAAAAAAAGTGCGAGTTAACTAAATTGTTCTATTGTCATTTTTTTCATTTTTATTTTCATTTCAATTGTTATCATGAAAATAATTAATCAAGTCTCACATGATTTTCTGTTCGGTTTTAAGAACAAATTAATGCTATCTGTCATTTTTAAGTGTTTCATTTTTTCTTCATTTTTAGGTTTGCATCTAAGAAAAATATATCTGTTGAATTTGAACTTGAAGTTATGTTGAGTGGTTAAACCGAATGATGACAGCCCTGATTCTTGTTGTTGTTGGTGTGTTCCTCACTGAACCCTGGGAGTCACTCAGAGTAGCATTCTGTCCGCTCATCCCACCTGGGAATCACTAGAGTAGAAAAATACCTGGATGAGAAGTTTGGTGTATACTGTTTCAAGTACCTCAATTAGGCAGCCATACTCCGACATCAGGGAGTTTTTCTTGCATGGAAGCACAGGATAGCCCAAAATAAGCTTTGGGGGGTCTGGTGGTTAAAAAGTACAAAAGGATTGAAACCTCCCTCTCACTATCTTTTTCTTTCTCTCTCTCCCAATCCTGTCTGCCCACCTATGTCTCCAGTTTTCTGCTCTATGTCTGTCTCTGCTCCCTCTTTTAGTTTTTCCCCTTTTTTCTTCCCCCCACCATCACCTCCAGTTAAAATCCATTTCCCTGCATACGTTCAGTCTGTTTTTTGTTTAATTCAAAGTTCGCCTGTTCTCTTTTTGTCATGCACTGAACCCATGCCAGGAGCCCTCCACCAAGGGGGCTATTCATCACCCAGAGACCAAGTTTGGATCACTCCAGTGAACGGCAGAAGAGTCAATTCCCCTGGGCTTTGGTTGACACATCTGATTATCAGTGAATAGTTGGGTGATAGCAAAATGACAGGAAACAGAACACTAAAAAATAAAAATAAAAATTCACGTCAAACCACAACAAGAAAAACAACTGTTTTGAAAAAAACGATTATTAGAGAACTTATTTTTGCATTCCTAAAAAACTTTAAAAGAGAAGAGGAAGTATGTGGCCTTTTTTTATTTAAATCAGTGTAGGAATACAATGCGAACTTTTATTTTTCTGTTGTGGGGGGAGATAGAGGGGTTTTGGTGGAGTGGAATCCAATCCTGAAATTGGCTACGTGGACATATATCAAGACTGGCAATGCATCAAGGGTTTGATATTCATGCATACACATGAATTCACGTAATGGACGTAGAATGCAAGCAATATACCAGTTATGCACGTTCACACACACCACACTCACGCGGCGCATGCACCATTCACACACACTCACCGCTGCACACATACACGCACCCACACACACTCACGCTCGCAAGCACCATACCCACACAGAAACCACAACCATAACCCCGACACAAGACACACACACACTACACCCACATACACGCCCCCACATGCAAATTACACATACACACCACACCCACACACCACCACCCACACACAACAAACACCACACACCACCACAACAATGACAACCCCCCCCCCCCCCTACACACCAAAAAAACACACACACACACACACACACTTTGCCTTCTCCCTGCATCATCTTCAGCAAACATCATTTCAAGTGAGGCTGTTTTCTTTTTTATTACTCCCAGTCGCCATCATAGCAAATTCCCTCTGGCAAGATTAATGTCAAGATGTCTCTCAGTCGTTCCTTCTGAATTATTAACAA
>JASPKP010000484.1:20000-22500 GCA_030674155.1 Stramonita haemastoma | reverse complement strand
GGCAGGAACAGACGTGGGGTACTGTGCTATGATGGAAGAAGAACCTAGGTCGGAAATAAGTGTGTCTTCAGGTTGGATTTGAACGTGTCAATAGAAAAATGTCTCTTCAAAATAAAGAATAAACAAAATAAAAGATAAAGGCCGATCAAATGATATCTTCTTTGTCTAGAATTGATAGGAAAAAATGACCCACAAGTACGGACAGAGTTCAGAACAATGACAAAAAAAAATGAAGGAAATATTTTTTTCTAAAAGAAAATTCCACGGAAAGAAAAACATATATATATATATATATATATATATATATAATATATATATATATATATATATATATATATATATATATATATATATATATATATATATATATATGTATATATATATATATATATATATATATATATATGCATATATATATATATATATATATAAACGCTGAAAAGGAAAAAAACAACAACAACAAAACAGCGCAAGACCTATACTTTTATTCATAGTAAGACAAATAAAATGAATAGAGAAATAAAACTGTAAAACAAAGAACAATGAAAGTAAGTAACAATACAAGTTTTATTTCTATTTTTTAAGAGAAAAGTGCTTCCCACCTCCCACCCTCCTCTGTAAAAAAAAAAAGATCAATAATATAAATAATAGGAATAAAAGAGAATTGTTTTTTTTTTTTTTTTAGAAGAATGCTAGCACATCAAGAAAAAAAACAGAACTATGAAAGAAAAATGAGATAAAATACAATTTTTATTTCCATTCAAAAAAGTGCCCAAATAAATAGATATATAATTATCACCCCCATAAAAATACAACAAATAAAAAAGAGCATAACACCCCTTTTCCTTGTCATTGAACAGAAACTACTCCCCCAAATGACACCACACCACGCCACACCACACCACGCCACACCACACCACGCCACACCACACCACGCCACACCACACCACGCCACACCACACCACGCCACACCACACCACGCCACACCACGCCACACCACACCACGCCACACCATACCACGCCACACCACACCACGCCACACCACACCACACCACACCACACCACACCACACCACACCATACCACATATCTCCACATGCTCATCCCTCTCCCATCACACATGTCTTACCTGTATTGTGTAGGGGATTCATAAGTCCTCTCAAAACGGCTCTGCTCTTGCAGCTTCCAACGGGCATATACGTCCTGGACACACAATATTATTTTGTTTTTGTTTTTAAAGTATTTTTTGGATGTAGTATTTTTTTCTGTTTGTTTGTTTTGTTGTTTGAAGGGGACGGGATAGCTCAGTGGTCAGAGCGCTCGCTTTCCCCCAGCCAAAGTTAAACAGCATCGAGCATGGTTACCAAGTGGACAGGTGACCGGTTTGCGCGTCTTGGCTTCAGTACAGTTCCCCCAGTTCACCCAGCTGTCAATGGGTACCTGCCCCTCTTTAGCGTCAGGGAAAGTAAAACATCGAGGGAGAGGAGATGGGCACTGCCCTCAATATGCTGGCCCCCTAGAGAAGCTCGCTACCCTACGACCACACAGGTTATGGGACACCTTTACCATGTTTTCCTTTTTTCCGCCTTAATTGGAGCTCAGAGGTTCACCAATGATGAGATTTTCCGACTGGATACCTCCATGGTTTGTTGATCAAGATCGTTTTTTAGCACACAACCTCAAACCTCAAAATATGGGAGACAGGATTGCCTAGTGGTCAGAACATTGCGCTGGCAATTTAACGACCCGGGTTGAGTCCGGTCGAGGGGATTTTCCCCTGGAGTTAACCTCAGTGCTGACTCCACTCTCCCCAAAAGTTATTCAGATGAGACTATAAACCAAGGCCCCGTGTGCGAACGCACGCAGAACATCTTGCGCACACGTTAAATCCTGTTTCACTTTTCGTAAGAGTAGGTCATTGTATGCTGGTGGGAACAGATGACAAAATTTACAAAAATTGCATACACACGGGGACTGGATGTAAAAAAAAAAAAAAGCACATGGGCGCTTATTCTATTATCCTCGATATAAAAGAATAAAATAAAATAAAATAAAAATAAAATAAAACCAACAGACAGGAAGCAGGACAGCTAGCCTAGTGGTTAGAACTTTGAGCTCAAAACCTGACGGTGACGCCTGTTTACAGGGGATTTTCCTCCCTGGAGTTAACATCAGTACTCACTCCACTGCCCCCACCCCCACCACCACCACCCTGAACATCCTTTATTTATTTTTTTATTTTTCTTTTAGTCTTTTATATCGAGGATAAAGGAATAAGCACACACCATCTAAATAGATAAATAAGTAAATAGATAACTAAATAACGAAATAAATGAATAAATAATGAAATTAACGGATCATCATAAATAAATAAAAAACCCGCACACACCTCATAAAAAGAAGGGTTGATGAAAGTGCTGTAGATTTCAGGTCGGGCATACGTCAGCTCGGGAGTGGCGTAAAACTTGGTGACGTCATTAGAGTGGTAATGATTCTCCACC
>JASPKP010000484.1:10000-15000 GCA_030674155.1 Stramonita haemastoma | reverse complement strand
AAGATTTACCCCCAAAAATGTATACACACGGGAACTGGATGTAAAAAAACCCACACATGAGTACTTATTTCATTATCCTCGATATAAAAGAATAAGTAAAATGAAATAAAATAGATAAAACAAGCTAAGGTTAAGCAGCATCGACCGTGGTTAAAAAGTGGATGGATGGCCGTTTGCGCGCCTTGGTTTCAGTACAGTCCCCCCCCCCCCCCCCCCTAGTTCACCCAGCTGTAAATGGGTACCTGCCCTCTTTAGGGTCAGGGAAGGTAAAGCAGCGAGGGAGAGGAGATGGGCACCGCCCTCAGTTATGTTGGCCCCTAGAGAAGCTGAGGTCTCTGATGCCTCGCTCCTCTACGTCCTCATAGTTTATGGGACACCTTTACCTTTTATTTTTAAAAGAACAGCAGCACATCACGTTAAAAAAATGGAAGTCTAGTTTATATATATATATATATATAGAGAGAGAGAGAGAGAGAGAGGAGAGAGAGAGAGAGAGAAGAGAGAGAGAGAGGAGAGTGAGAGAGAGAGAGAGAGAGAGAGAGAGAGAGAGAAGAGAGAGAGAGAGAGAGAGAGAGAGAGAGAGAGAGAGAGAGAGAGAGAGAGAGAGAGAGAGAGAGAGAGAGAGAGAGAGAGAGAGAGAGAGAGAGAGAGAAGAGAGAGAGAGAGAGAGAGAGAGAGAGAGAGAGAAGAGAGAGAGAGAGAGAGAGAGAGAGAGAGAGAGAGGAGAGAGAGAGAGAGAGAGAGAGAGAGAGAAATGGGGTGGAACATTCTAGTGGTTAGAGCGTTGCGCTCGTACTATGACGTCTCTGGTTCGGATCATCACGGAGACACCCATTTTGAGGAATTTTACCCTGGAGTTAACATCAGTGCTGACTCCACTCTCCCAAAAAGTTCGAATTAGATTAGAAACCGAGGTGCCGTGGGCAAACACACGCAGAACGTGCTACGCACACGTTAGAATTTCTGTTCTGCCTTTCGGATGAGTAGGCCGTTTGGTGCCCGTAAGAGCGGATAACACTAAAATAAAACAAACAAAAAAAACATGCACCCAAGTGTCGTGCTTAGAAACCATCCCATAAGTCGGTATGCGGCTACCTGAATGGTAGTAAGTAAAAACGGTTGCACGTTCTCCATACTCCACCTCCTCCTCCTCCTCCTCCTCCTCCTCCTCTCTCTCTCTCTCTCTCTCTCTCTCTCTCTCTCTCTCTCTCTCTCTCTCTCTCTCTCTCTCTCCTCTCTCTCTCTCTCTCTCTCTCTCTCTCTTCTCTCTCTCTCTCTCTCTCTCTTGTTTTGTTTTTTATAGGGCTTTTGCTTTTGTTTAGATAGTCCCTAATCAGGGCAAGGACTGGATGGAAAAAAAAGTATGTGTGTGCTTATCTTGCCACACTTGAGAAGTAGATCATTCCTTCCTTCCTTCCTTCCTTCCTTCCTTCCTTCCTTCCTTCCTTCCTTCCTTCCTCCTTCCTTCTTCCTTCCTTCCTTCCTTCCTTCCTTCCTTCCTTCCTTTCCTTCATTCATTCTTCTCCTCTTCTCCTCTCTCTCTCTCTCTCTCTTCTCTCTCTCTCTCTCTCTCTCTCTCTCTCTCTCCTCTTCTCTCTCTCTCTCTCACTCTCTCTTCTCTCTCTCTCTCTCTCTCCTCTTCTCTCTGTGTCAGTCTGTCAGTCTGTCAGTCTGTCTGTCTCTGTCTGTCTCTGTCTGTCTCTCTGTCTGTCTCTCTGTCTGTCTGTCTTATCTTTCTCTCTGTTGTGTTTGATTAATACAGTATCTTGTTTGAGTTATACACTATTTTGTTTGATCAAGATACTATCTTTTTTAGTAATACATTATCTTGTTTGATCAATACACTGTCTTCATTAATACATTATCTTGTTTGATTAATACATCATCGTGTTTGATTAAGATGCTATCTTTTTGAGTAATACATTATGTTGTTTGAATAATACACCATCTTGTTTGAATAATATGTTGTCTTGTTTGATTATTACACGACACTATCTTGTTTGATTAATACAGATGGATGCTCTGAAATAAAATATCGATGAGCTCAGATGAATGCAAATCATTTCCCTCAGAATCGCACTACGGTTAATGCAGACTATAGTCAGTTAAACTAAGCGTTCTCTTCTTGAACCAGAAAAAAAATCCACGCACCTCAAAATGATAATACCTTTGAGAAGAAAAACATTTAATGTAATCGGCTCATATGATTATACAACCCGTTCGCGTAAGGCGCATATACACTTTAGTCATACCCTAATCATTGCTGTAGGGAAATAATGGTGTATATGATTCTATACTGTCGCGCAATATTGCGTTATTACCACAAGCAACAACAGTAAGTGTAGTAGGGATGATGAAAATAAAAATTAAAACGAATCCATAAAAAACCGATCCCTTCTCACTCCCAATAAAAAATATACCACCAAGAAAAAGTAAACGAAAAGAAAATTGAAAAACTACATAGTGAAAATAACTCAACTCAACCAAACAACAATAATAACAATAGTATTAGACACATAAATTTTCAAACCTCAAAAACTAGACACCATCAATTTTCTTTCACACAACACACAACCTCACACAAATTGAAAAAAAAAAAAAAAGCATATTTGTTGCTTACTCAAAGTACCATCTGGAAATAAAATTTTAACTTTGACTGATGACTTTGACGCAAAATAAACCATACTTTAAGCATCCATCAATTCACCACTAAATCAATGAATTATTCAAAACAATAAACCTTTTCACAGTTTCTCCAACAACAAAAAACAACAAAACTACTTACCACGAAAACCGAAACAAAAATTCTTGATAGAATCCCTCAAAGTCACACACACACACACACACACAAACTAAATAAAAAAAAAACTTGTCCATATGCGACAACATCAGTGTCGGAAACTGTTTCACATCCGGTAAGAAAAATGACTAGTCACTGGGAGAGAATGAAGGCCAGAAGTCACGCTTGCTTTCGTGTTGTTGCCCTGAAGCAGTCCGCTAGTTTTGATTGATTTGATTGATCAGTGTTGATGATGAGCAGCGAGTGTGGAGCGATTAATGATGGATCATGAACTACCCAGCACTCTCCAAAATGGAGCGTATTTGGTTGAGATTTTTGTTTTGGGGGAGAAGGGGGTTTGGTGATGGTGAGGGGGGGGGGGTGAAATCAAGTTTTAATGATCAAAAGATGTTTGAGAAAAAGATGTGGATTTATTGTGTGTTAAAGTTCAGAATTGATGATGGGTGATGATGGTGATGATGATGATGGTGATTGTACTAGTGGGCTTGTTTAAGAAATTAACGAGAAAAAAAAATTATTCAACTAACCATTGAAAGAAGGGATGGATGGGTGGATACATTGGAAAAAAGGAGCAAAAATTAATTTAAGCAATGAAACAATAGAGAGAGAGAGAGAGAGAGAGAGAGAGGAGAGAGAGAGAGAGAGAGAGAGAGAGAGAGAGAGAGAGAGAGAGAGAGAGAGAGAGAGGAGAGAGAGAGAGAGAGAGAGAGAGAGAACTCGAACTCGAACTCGAACTCGAACTCGAACTCGAACTCGAACTCGAAAACTTTATTCACAAAAAGGCCATCGGCCCATACATGAAGGGGGTTGCCAAACTGCTTTGGTATTTTGTTGTTGGATTAAGACAACAGTAATAACAACAAAAGGAATTATTATACAGCAGCAACATCAGTTACAAAGATATGACTTACGATAATAAAATATCTCTTATTCTGAAAGCTTTACACAAATATAAAGTGAGGCTGCGCACAACTTCAGGCTGACTTGACGCCATGAGTAAACAGAGTCTAAAAGAATTAGCCTGCCTACTATATTTTACAGAGAGAGAGAGAGAGAGAGAGAGAGAGAGAGAGAGAGAGAGAGAGAGAGAGAGAGAGAGAGAGAGAGAGAGAGAGAGAGAGAGAGAGAGAGAGAGAGAGAGAGAGAGATTGAATTGGTTTGATTTGATTTGATTTGATTTGATTTATTCTTTTATATCGAGGATAATGGAGTAAGCATTCATATGCTTTTTATATCCAGTCCCCGTGTGTATCCAGTTTTGTAAATGTCATCTGTTCCCACCGGCACACGATGGCCTACTCTTACGAAAAGCGGAACAGGATTTAACTTGTGCGCAAGATGATCTGCGTGCGTTTGCACACAGGGCCTCGGTTTATAGTCTCAACCGAAAGACTTTTGGGTAGAGTGGAGTCAGCACTGATGTTAACTCCAGAGGAAAAATCTCATCGACCGGGAATCGAACATGGGTCGTCAAATTTCGAGGCAATGTCCTGACCACTAGGCTATCCAGAGAGAGAGAGAGAGAGAGAGAGAGAGAGAGAGAGAGAGAGAGAGAGAGAGAGAGAGAGAGAGAGAGAGAGAGAGAGAGAGAGAGAGAGAGAGACAGGAGAGACAGAGAGAGACAGAAGAGACAGAAGACAGAGACAGACAGACAGACAGACAGACAGACAGAGACAGACAGACAGACAGACAGACAGACAAACACAGAGACAGACAGACAGACAGACAGACAGAAAAGGCAGACAGAAAAGACAGACAGGCAGACAGACAGATCATTTAGTTTATTAATTCGTAATGTTGCAAGGAAACTTCACAAGGTTTGAACCCATATTTCTTTTAAAACTGCGATTACTGCTACTGCTGCTGCTGCTGCTTCTGCTGCTTTTGCTGCTGTTGCTGCTTCTGCTTCTGCTGCTGTTGCTGCTTCTGCTGCTTCTGCTACTGTTGCTGCTTCTGCTGCTGTTGCTGCTGCTGCTGCTTCTGCTGCTGTTGCTGCTTCTGCTGCTTCTGCTGCTGTTGCTTCTGCTGCTGCTGTTGCTGCTGCTGTTGCTTCTGCTGCTTCTGCTGCTGCTGCTGCTGCTGATGATGATGATGATGGTGATGATGTTACTGTTGCTGCTGCTTCTGCTGCTGCTGCCACCTCTGCTTCTGTTGTTGTTGTTACTGCTGCCGCTACTACTACTACTACTACTACTACTAC
>JASPKP010000484.1:0-5000 GCA_030674155.1 Stramonita haemastoma | reverse complement strand
TTTTTTTAAATATCATCCGTTCCTACTGCCACAGAACGGCCTACTCTTCCGGAAGACGGAACAAGTTTTAACGTGTTGTTGTTATTGTAGTTAATTTTTGCACTTGCTGATATTAAACATTTTTGTCAACGCAGTTAAGTTTGCTTGACTCTACATTAATGAGTTGGGTTTGGCTTTATCTTGACAGAAAAATGTGGACAATAAGTAAATACGTAAATAATTTGATATCTGATTATAAAAACGTTGCATGTCATTATTCGTGTGTTAAAGAGACTGGAGGATATGAATCTTTTACTACAGCTCCTATCAATGATGTCATTAATGTTGTCCATTACTGGTAATTGGGAGGATCGATGGTCTAGAGACTGATCCCCGTTTATTGCCCGAAACTTTATCCCGTCCACTAGACTGTGACTGGTGGCCTGCATACAAGTCTTTCGGAACGGATGGTGAACAAGGTCCTGCATGCAGCACACATTCAGTGCACGTAAAAGAACCCACGACACCAAGAAAGAGATCTCCAGCAAAATTCTGTAGAATAAAGCCCTTCTCATAGGGAAACTAATACACTTTAAAAAAGGACATTTTTTGGAGTGGTACTGCTCTTGTGTCAACGCACTCACCCCTGAGAGAGAAGCTCAAATTGCCCGCAGATAAATATGCTGTGACTGGAAGTGGTATTCAATTCAATTTTCAATTTATTTGAATTCAGTTCAGTTGTGAAGTTATTTTACGCTGCTTTAGAATAGAAACGAGTAAAACTGTCATTGTCATAACATGGGTGTAAATTTTCATACTTTGAGATTAAAAAAAATATATCGCTGTATAATTTTTCACCTACCTTATGAACTTACGTGGTTTTTTTGTTCAGGTAAAACTGGGTGGCCAGGCGACCTGCCATGGCAACCTGTCCTAACCAACGTTAGCTGAGGGAGGCTGACATCACAGACACCAGAGGAAGAGTTGGGTTTGCAACAAGAAGGACCAGACAAACTTCAACATCAAGGACCACACAAACCTCAACATAGACACACACAAACTTCAACATCAAGGACCACACAAACCTCAACATAGACCACACAAACCTCAACATCAAGGACCACACAAACCTCAACATAGACCACACAAACTTCAACATAGACCACACAAACCTCAACATCAAGGACCACACAAACCTCAACATCAAGGACCACACAAACCTCAACACGGAAGAGACAAACCTCAACATCAAGGGCCACACAAACCTCAACATCAAGGACCAGACAAACCTCAACATGAAATGCCTGCAGCAGCATCCCCTGAGGGAGGAAGATCAGCACTCCGCTCTTCAGTCTCCCTTCCCTACCATCATCATGGCCACAGATTCCAGAGAAAAGGTATGCAAAACAACGTGGTGTAGCTTATGGGAAAAAATATCTTCCCAATTCTGTAAAAAAAGAAAAAAAAGGAAAAATATCCACCATATTTTTTCATATGGTTACTTGTAGTTTTATTTCAGTTACTGGATGTTTCTGAAACGGCATTTAAAAAGGTACACGTATTTCTTCAGCAGACAGTGCCGAAGAAAATTTACAAAAACTGCATACACACGGCGACTGGGTGTAAAAAAAAAGTACGAGTGCTTATTTCATTATCCTTGACATAAAAGAAAAAATAAGTAAAGAGTAGCTGAGAATTATTTTTAAATGGTAAAGAAACAATCTGGGCAATCTCATAAATGTAAACCCATTTTTCATTTTGTTTTGGTTGTGATACAGTACTGCATGACCTGACTTTTACATCAGAGGAGCGCTGTTGTTTATTTACTACCACAAGTATAATTATTGGTTAGATTTCCCACAGTTGTAAAGTTGTCTTTGAAAATCGTGTTAAGAACTATGTCCTAACAATGAATGCCTGAAACCAGTACCCTACTTGTTCGTTACAAAAAAATGTCTGAAAGCTAACGTAAGAATCTTTCTGTCGAAAATGAGTACTGGGAAATGTAGAGATCAAAAACATTTTTTGAAGAAAAAAAATTGTTTCAACTGAGGGAGGGATATCTATAATGCATGCTAATGTATTTTTAAAATTTTATTTATTCTTTTATAAGAGGATAATGGATTAAGCATCGTGTGCTTTTTTACATCCAGTCCCCGTGTGTATGCAGTTTTGTAAATCTTGTCATCTATTACCACCGGCACACGATAGCCTACTCTTGCGAAAAGCGGAGCAGGATTTAACGTGTGGGCAAGATATCTGCGTGCGTTCCCACACGGGGCCTCGGTTTATAGTCTCTTCGGAAGGACTTTTGGGGAGGGTGGAGTCAGCACTGATGTTAACTCCAGGGGAAAAATCCCCTCGACCAGGAATCGAACCTGGGTTGCGAGTGCAATATTTCTCTTCGTAGAATTTAATTTTTAACGCTAAAACCACAATCCTAGATAGAAGGCAATGAGGTGCTCATGGCTGTAGTCTATGATCTGTACCATATTGGTTTTCTATTTAATTTTATTCTATTTTCATTTTATTTATCTTGCACACACGCCAGAAGACCTTTTCATAGAACATCTTACACATACGTCAGATGATAAAAAAAAAACCTGGATTATCTTACGAACACACATGTCAAAAGACCTTTTGGTAGGACATCTTGCACTCACGTCAGAAGACTTTTTTCATATTTCCAAAGGATCTGCCAAAATAGACAATAAAAAGACAGTCATGGAACTAAGTGTAGATAATAAAAAAAAACATAATCATTCAAAAAAAAATTCAGCGACCTCCCAAAAGTTTTGCCATGGATATTGTGATATGGATCTGTAGTAGCCAGTTGCTCATGGTTTCTTTCCCCAGGTCATCTCCACTCTCCTGGATCTGTCTGTCCACTGCAGGTTGTGAAGACACCAGCTGCACGATGCTGGAGCACAGGGCCCAGTGGACTTGTCCTCACCCACTTGACTTGACTTGACCTATGTAAGACCGATAGGGAGGACGGGTAACAACCGGAGACAAGGAGCAATATCAATGCTTGAACACAGCCCTGAAGGGTTGTGCTTCTGAAGGGCAAAGTCTGGAAAAACGAGCCCCTAAAGGGCTGCATTGCCGCCGCTGTAGTCTAGTGGTTAGGGCGTTGGACTCGTAATCTAAAGGTTGCGGGTTCGATCCCAGCTTTCGGCTATGGCGTTGTGCCCTTGGAAAAGGCACTTTACGGCTATTTTCTCACCCCACCCAGGTGTAAAAGGGGTACCAACCTTGTGTTGGGGGTTAACCCTGCGATAGACTGGCGTCCTATCCAGGGGGAGTCTGTGACTCTCAGTCGCTTAACGCCACAGAAACCGGGATAAGCAGCCGCCTGATGATCCTTAGGCTCGTGACAGACTTGAACTAAAGGGCTGCATCATGCAAGACAAGCCCCTGAAGGACAAATCCCGTATGCAAAACAGGCCCCTGAAGGGCAAAATCCTGCATGCAAAACAGGCCCCTGAAGGGCAAAATCCTCCATGCAAAACAGGCCCCTGAAGGGCAAAATCTTGCATGCAAAACAGGCCCCTGAAGGGCAACATGCAAAATAAGCCCCTGAAGGGCAAAATCCTGCATGCAAAACAGGCCCCTAAAGGGCAAAATCCCGAAAGACCTGCCCCTCAAGGGCAAACTCCTAAATACCAACTCCTGAAGGGCACACTCCTGAAAGACCAGCCCCTGAAGGGCAAACTCCTGAAAAACCAGCCCCTCAAGGGCAAACTCCTGAAAGACCAGCCCCTCAAGGGCAAACTCCTGAAAGACCAGCCCCTCGAGGGCAAACTCCTGAAAGACCAGCCCCTCAAGGGCAAACTCCTGAAAGACCAGCCCCTCAAGGGCAAACTCCTGAAAGACCAGCCCCTCAAGGGCAAACTCCTGAAAGACTAGCCCCTGAAGGGCAACCTCCTGAAAGACCAGCCCCTGAAGGGCAAATCCAGTGCAGGCCTAGCATTGTTGCGCAGGGATCTAGGATCAGATCCCACTAGGCTGAAGAGCAAAGTTGATAGAAGTTTGGGGGCTTTCGCATCATTCTGCATGACCTCGTATCTCTGAAACAATTCAGGGATCAAATGCGATGAGAGCAGTGAGGACTGGGGTCTCTGTGGACATCGGACATTCGACATGCAGCAGCATGTGAAAGGTAAGAATTGCAAAGCCTCCTTCCTTGAAAGGGCTACCTTGTATTCTTCACAGGTATCTTTGTACCGAGTACAACCTGTCTATGCTTGCGTGCATCATGTTCACACACGTGTACCTGTCTTTCACATTTCCCAAATCAAAATTTGTCCCTGGAGTTTTCGGTAAGGCTCAACGATCGCGGATTTCAGAACTTCATCAGGAGATTTTGAACCTTACTCTGTGATCACAAAGACTGGCAGACTAGGCGTCGACATTGGGTTTGGTGTCCTAAACTGGCATAGCCAGCAGAACCCTTGCACACAGTGCTCAAGGGGAAAGGACACATCCAGCCCCCAGACTTTGTTCAAGCATTTGCTCGACCTCCCGGGTCTCTTCCATCTCGCCCTGATTCCTTAAAAGTCTTAGCATAGATGTCAAAAAGTCATGTGGGTCATCTTAGTTCTCTGGCCCTGTCTCTGACGTCGTTATTGTCACACGTATCAAGACCTCACAGAGGTAAGTACACGTGCAATGTTTTCTTCTTTTTTGTGCTTTTGTTTTTCGAGGTACCACTGCGAAGTTTTAAGACTTATGTTGAATATTCCCGTGTTTCCATAACTTACCGACAGAGACAAAACTTCCAGACCTTTATGGGGTCTTTTTGATATTCTGCATGCCCGTATACACGAATGAAAGTAAAGCACCATCAAACATGAATAGAAGTTATGAAAGATGATGACAAAATGTACCCCTGATGTGTAAAGCACTGTCAAGATTAAACCTGGGTAATCAAAGATTTCATAATTGTAACAATTAGAAATTCGACACAGACCAAACAAATCGCCAGCAGTTGATGTGAAGAAAAGCTTAGACACCGTTAA
>JASPKP010004844.1:0-16870 GCA_030674155.1 Stramonita haemastoma | reverse complement strand
AAGAAGAAGAAGAAGAAGAAGAAAGAAGAAGAAGAAGAAGAAGAAGAAGAAGAAGAAGAAGAGAAGAAGAAGAAGAAGAAGAAGAAGAACAAGAACAAGAACAAGAAGAAGAACAAGAACAAGAACAAGAACAAGAACAAGAACAAGAAGAAGGAAGAGGAGGAGGAGGAGGATGTGGAGGATGTGGAGGATGTGGAGGAGGAGGAAGAGACGAATAAGAAGAAGACGAAGACGACGAAGAAGAAGAAGATTGACCTAGAGGAAACAAAGAGCAAACGGTGTACAGAAGCCAAAAAAAGGATCAAGAAGGAAAACAAAGAAAACAGGACAAAGCAAGCAAAGAGAAAGAAGAGAGAGGAGGAATAAATAAAGACAAAGATGGAGAGGATGGTGGGTGATTGAAAATGTCAGTTCTCTATAAACGCATGAGCAGGCAACCTGCTTTCGGGTTAACGGAATCAGATGAATATCTGTCAGCTAAACAAATTCCCGTAAGCGCATACGCGCGCATATATATATATATATATATATATATATATATATATATATATATATATATATATATATATATATATATATATATATATATATATATATATACAGAGAGAGAGAGATATAGATAGATAGATAGATAGATAGATAGATAGATAGATAGATAGATAGATAGATAGATAGATAGATAGATAGATAGATAGATAGATAGATAGATAGATATGTAAAACATAGTATAGATGGGGGGTGCATGGGTATGTATATGCGTAGTACATGCGCAAACCTGCACAGATAAATGCACGCATAGGATTACGTTCAGACAAGCAGCATATGAACAATCCCTTCCTTTAACTTTAAAAATGAAACTACTGGACTTGGCAAAGGAAATCGTTGGTGTTTGGTGTTAAATTTGATTTTTTTAAAAGCTGATCATCAATATCCAAACAATTCTCTCACAGCAGTAGACGGCAAAAAGAAATCTGAACCCCATAAATCTCTCAGCAAAGGCGCATATACTGCAGCTTTTGCTTTCCATTACATTACATTGCATTACGTGTGTCCTTGTCTACTTTTTACTGTATGGGCATACTGATTTGATAATATATTACAGTAAATGAAATTACATCACAATGCAATATATGCCTGTACTTTATATTTCCTGTAGTCCTCTCGACCGTAGGGTTACCACATGACACAGTGAATTAACAAAGAGCTGTTTCGTTTTATCTACCGTCTGCCTCTCTGCGTATAACGTTGGTATGTACGAGTAAATGAAATGGACACGAAATATGGTTTTAAGCCTAATTTCTTTCAGAACATAAACAAACAATGTACATCAGGAGAAAAGGAACCAATCAACCGTTTAGTTGAGTGCCCACCCGATGAGTAATTTATATTTGTTTCTTACGCAGATAAGTAACAGTTATAGATAAAAGGGTAAAGGTAAAGGTGCTTCCATAACCTATGTGGTCGTTGGGAAGCAATGAGTCAGAGAACTTGGCTTCTCTAGGGGATAGCATCTTTGAGGGCGGCGCCCATCTCCTCTCCCTCGCTACTTTACCTTCCCTGTCCCTAAGGAGGGAAGGTACTAGGTACCCATTTAAAGCTGGGTGAACTGCGGGATTGTACTGAAGACCAGGTCCACGAACAATCACTCATCGAAGAGGTAGCCACGCTCAATGCTGCTTAACCTTAGCTTTGGAAAGCAAATGATTTGTCAACTGAGCTATCCCAACCCCAATACTTACAGATAGTTATAAACAAAATCACAGTACTCAATCAATCATTCATACACTCACTCAATAACAAAAAAGGGAATACCGAGAGCACACAGCATACTCTTTCTAAAAATGCAAAAACGGGTATGCATTTCTAGAATCGATTCGTGCAAGTTGTCGTCAGAACTATTATCTATCGCTGACATTGGATTAAAAAAAATCAACAAAAACCGACTTGAAACTTTTTTTCATCTTAATGTCACAGACGAACCGGTTTTCAAACCAGACGGTACAAAGCAATTCATTGCTAGCTTCTCAGACACGGTAGGCATAGTCCACCTGAAAGTCTTTTGAATCTCTTGATAATGGTGTTAAAAGTTTGCACACGCACCTAACCACAAAGTCTGAAGTTTCTGTTATGCAAGGATTCTTACTCTGCCTGTGCGTCTGTCTATCTGTCTGTGTGTCTGTCTGTCTATCTGTCTGTGTGTCTGTCTGTTTCTCTCTCTCTCTCTCTCTCTCTCTCTCCTCTCTCTCTCTCTCTCTCTCTCTCTCTCTTCTCTCTCTCTCTCTCTCTCTCTCTCTCTCTCTGTCACCTGAAATACAGTGAGCCCTGAAGTCTGAAAAAGTGTTTCTATTTTGCGAACGGAAATTGAGCCTGTTTTCTTTTTCTTTTACCTATCTTTTAGTTTTGCATTTAACCCCCCCTCCCTCCCTCTCTCTCTCTCTCTCTCTCTCTCTCTCTCTCTCTCTCTCTCTCTCTCTCCTCTCTCTCTCTCTCTCTCTCTCTCTGTATGTGTAACCTAAACATGTCTGTAATCGAATGTACGTGCACACGTGTGTATGTGTGTGATTGTGTTTGTATGTGTTTGCACACATATACGCCCGTTCATGAGACAGAGATTGACAGAGCGAGACTTGACATCCGCCCAATAGTTATAAATTGATGTTGAACTCCATCATTTTATTTTTAACAATGTGTTTTTGTTTGTCAGTGATTTTGCTTTAATAAGAAACTAAAGCTAGTATTATAACGAATGGATTTACATTTAAACAATGCCGATGGCAATGTAATGTCTCTCCTATTTTCATAGCTGACTGAAATGTCTATTTCTAGGGGTCCATGCAACACATCCCATGTTTGTTTGTTTATTAGATGATCAAATGATTTATTCATGCCATTTCTCCGCACAAGACTACAAAGCAACGCAGAGCCTGGTTGGTATAGATTAGCTGGGAATAAGGAAACGAAAACTATCCCTGTGTTTTGAATCGCTGTCGTGTCTGTTAAGAAACTATGAATAAGTAATGCATCTATCAGCTTTAATCAATGCCTTAATTCTCCACTCTGGCCACGCTAGGCATGCAGAGCCTTGTTTTTTTTCTGCGGTTCCCTGCGGCGTCTTGGCTTATTGTGTCCATCGCTTTCGTATAGAGGGATGGAAAATCTATTTAAATCAACTTCATTATTTCCTCCCTACAGCAGTATTGATCGACGCAGTGGTAGAAGAACAATGGAAGAGGGAAAGAAAGAATTAAAGAGACAGAGAGAGAGAGAAGGGGGGGGGGGGGAGAGAGAGAGAGAGAGAGAGAGAGGGAGAGAGAGAGAGAGAGAGAGAGAGAGAGAGAGAGAGAGAAGAGTACATGCATGTGTGTGTGCGCGTGCGTGTATGTGTGTGCGCGCGTGCATGTGCGTGGGCGTGTGTGTGTTTGCGTGCGTGCGTGCGTGTGTGTGTGTGTTTGTGTGTGTTTGTTTGTATTTGTGTATGTGTGTGTCTGTGCCTGTGTGTTTGTGTGTATGTTTGTGTGTGCATGCGTGCGTAGGTGCGCACGCGAGTGTATGTGTGTGTGCGTGTTTGTGTGTGCGTTTTGTTTGTGCGCGCGCGCTTGTGTGTGTGTGTGTCTGTGTGTCTGTGTGTGTGTCTGTGTGTCTGTGTGTCTGTGTGTCTGTGTGTAATTGCTCAATGTGTGTGCATGCATACCCTGTACACACAAATAATTGTGTATACACACAAATAGCATGTGTGTGTGAGTGAGTGTGGCTGTATGCGTGCCTGCGTGCGTGCGTAGGTGGGTGTCTATATACGTGTCTCCGTCAGTGCGCATGTACTCATAGGTCCCTAGGCGATGCACACGCACGTACACACACGTAGCATAAGGAGAGAGAGGTTGAGTGTACTGGGAGTAGGAAGCATGATTGCATGCGTTTAAACGACATAGCTAAGCCCCCTACGACTCTCGCGAGGGACACCTCCATTTCTAATCATTGTATTGTGGTTGTTTTTCTTTTTCTTTGGTTGTTGCTTTTGTCTGAATTTAATCACTGACTGCATATTATAAAAAAACACACAAAACAATCATGGAAAAAATCACACCGATGACATTAAAAAAAATAAAAATAAAAAAGAAATAAAGAATAGAAAACAAAAGCCCAAATCGTCATTACAAAATCAATACAAGCTTTTCTGTCCCCCCCCCCCCCCCCCGTTCCCCCCCAAAAAAGAAAAAAAGTTTTACAAGAAACACTCTTGCCAGCCCAGGAACTGACAAAGTGCCAGAGGCGGGGTGGGGGGGGGGGCAGTGGAGGTGGGGAGAGAGGTGAAAGGGGTAAAAGAAAAAAGGAAGAGTTTGGTGGCTTAAGATGATGGGATAAAAGGAGAGAGAGAGAGAGAGAGAGAGAGAGAGAGAGAGAGAGAGAGAGAGAGAGAGAGAGAGAGAGAGAGAGAGACAGACAGACAGACAGACAGACAGACAGACAGACAGACAGACAGACAGACAGACAGAGAAAAAGAGACAGACAGACAAACAGACAGACAGACAGAGACAGAAACAGACAGAAACAGACAGACAGAACAAGTAAGAAACAGACAGAGAGTGGAAAAGGAGAGAGAGAGAGAGAGAGAGAGAGAGAGAGAGAGAGAGAGAGAGAGAGAGAGAGAGAGAGAGAGAGAGAGAGAGAGAGAGAGAGAGAGACGGACAGACAGTGAAACAGACAGAAAGACAGACAGAGACAGAGGGAAAGATTCAGACAGACACAGAGAGAGACAGAGAGTGTGTAAGAGCGAGAAAGCCAGAGAAACACAGAGCGAGAGACAGGCAGACAAAGGCAAAGATTATGAATTAAAAAAAAAGGGAGACAAAGAGGATAGAATAAAGGGGACGTAATCACAGCGTGACCCAGTCAGGCTTTGATATAATAGCTATGCCGAGACTTTTTTTTGCTGACACGGCAACAACGTTGACCTGAGTTGATGGATGCGGCACGGATACAGACAGGCAAGGATCAGTTTCCTACACAGCACAGCCATAAGACTAACGACACAAAATAAAAGATATCTTAATGGCAGGGAAAAACTATTTTTGTCACTCTTTGATTTTCAGACTCTCTGTATTCAAGGAAGTCAGAATGGGGCTGGGTTACCTTAGGGTGGGAAAAAAAAAAGGTTGCTGAAGTAAAGTGGCACCAATGGTGAATTTGGGGAGTTCTAGATGAGCCGGGAACATAGAAAAAAGACTATACGTCTCTCACCCCCCTTTTCAAAATTTATATTATATATTTATAACAATATATATATATATATATATTGTTATTGTTATTTTATACCACTTTAATATGTCACAGCAGATTTCTCTGCGTGAAATTCGGGATGCTCTGCCCGGGGAGAGCGCGTCACCACAAGTGCAGCGCCACCCATTATTTTTTTTCTTTTTCCTGTAGACAACTGTATTACAGAGATAAAGTCCAGCAATTTCAGGAAAATAAGAACAACAGTCAATGATTGTCTACCCCCTGTCTAAAAGTTGTAGACTTTTAATACTATTTTCCCTATTTCCCTGGGTTCAAACGGGGATCAAACGCACAACTTCTTGGTTTAAAGACAGGTGCATTATATCTGGGCCACTTACCCTCGATATTCTGCAAGCTAAGAGCACAACAGTTGTGGAAACACGAAGCAGAAACACTAGGCACAAAGCCATGTGAGCTAAGAGACTGAGTATGATCAACGGTCTGGACGTAGCCTACAGGGGCTGTGAACGTCTTGGGGCAGATCACACATACACACACTCATTATGAGCCATCTGTCGCATCGTTGATGTCTGTTTATTCCATGTACTCTAAACTCGCTTCGATACTCCAGCGTGGAAAAACCCACCTTTTAATGCGGAGAAGAAGGTGTGAGTAATACCTATTTTTTCATCAGTACCCAGCTGTTGGGCAACAATGATGTGATGATTTGATGTATTTCAGAATTTTTGTTATTCCTGAATAATCAATGTGAATAAACAGTTTTCTTTCTATCGTGTGTGTGTGTGTGTGTGTGTGTGTGTGTGTGTGTGTGTGTGTGTGTGTGTGTGTGTGTGTGTGTGTGTGTGTGTGTGTGTGTGTGTGTGCGTGTGTGTGTGCGTGTGTGTGTGTGTGTTTGTGTGTGTGTGTGTGTGTGTGTGTGTGTATGTGTTTACGCACAACCAATGACTGAAACAAGAATTTGAGACGAAAAATAAGATTGTAAAGAACAGTTTATAGATCATCGTGTAATGAAAGACCACATTACAGCGTAAAAGCCCTGAATTCTGAGTATTTAGCCCGCATGACGTCCAATATCAATTTTCAAGATAGAGTTTACAACAGTGGCTGATCTCCCAGCAAAGTCTTCTTTTCTTGTCGAGTCATAGTAAAAACGTTGAGCAAATTGCGAATCGATACAATCTTAGTTAGCAAGCATATGCGCGGAGAAAAGAGGCAATATCTGGGTTATTTTAGCAACAGCTGTTATGATGGCTCAGCACTCGTAAGTAAACATGTTGGCTACATACGCAGATTGTGCGCACGCACGCGCGCGCGCGCGCGTGCGCGCAGAGAGAGAGAGAGAAAGAGAGAGAGAGAGAGAGAGAGAGAGAGAGAGAGGAGAGAGAGAGAGAGAGAGAGAGAGAGAGAGAGAGAGAGAGAGAGAGAGAGAGAAGAGAGAGAGAGAGAGAGAAGGCAAGGCAAGGCAAGGCAAGGCAAAGTATTTTATTCGAGGATAATAGATAAGCACTTGTGTGCTTTTTTACATCCAGTCCCCGCCCTTTTCAGGGTTACATCAAATTGAGAAGATACTAAACAATAAACTTTACGCAATACCAAACAACACCCAAGAATAAGGACACTATATATGAAAAGGTAATAAAAAAAAAAAAAATGCACTCGATCAGAAAACAAAAATCTGAAGTCACAATAAAAGATTTTGATTATGGAAGAGAAGAAGCGTTAATGGATAAAGAGCAAACAAGAGAACAAAATGAAATAAACAACTCAAGAAAAAACATCAAACCACCACCATCTGTCAAAAATTATACATGTGATATAAATCATACATTTGGATAAAGGGGAAATTTTAAGAACTAATATCCTTATTTGAGGGGGGGGGAGACATACTACCAATAAAAATATAATTAAAATAAATCAGAATTATTATCATTATGTTTTTTTTTTACATAGAACATCCTAGATGTTTCAAAATAGGCAAAACATTTTTATCAATCGGATAATGTTCTACATACACTCACACACAGACACACACAGACGCACACAACACACACACACACACACAGACGCACACACACACACAGACACACACACATAGACACACACAGACACACACACATTCTCACACACACATATACACAGAAACATACACTCAATCACACACACATACACACACACACACTCACACGCACGTACACACAAAACACACACACACACACACACACACACACACACACACACACACACACACACACACACACACACACACACACACACACACACACACACACATTTTCACTGGTTCTCGCACATTTCATAAAAAAACACTTCATTCTAAGGAAATATATGCCTTGAATTCTGAGTGAAATCATAACCGAACGGAACACAAGAGGAATCTATCCGCTGTAAGGCACATATTTTGGGACATATATACCCTAATATCTTATATCTTATCAATCTTCTGAGCACAATCATAAAATGTATGTTTCTAATTATATTTTATGTGGTAGTGGACAAAATTGTTCAGTGTTATTTTATCCTTTTTTTACGATCATTAATTAAAATTTTACATGGAAATCATTACATTCATCACACGTAATTATCAAAAAGGGAGTACAAGATATGAACAAACATTTCTCAATATGGATGGTAAAGAGAAGAGAGAGAGAGAGAGAGAGAGAGAGAGAGAGAGAGAGAGAGAGAGAGAGAGAGAGAGAGAGAGAGAGAGATAGAGAGAGAGAGAGAGAAGAGAGAGAGAGAGAGAGAGAGAGAGAGAGAGAGAGAGAGAGAGAGAGAGAGAGAGAGAGAGAATCACTAACTAGTGACACACAAATCAAATTCAATATAGCTATAAAAATGAACATCTACACATCGTAGATAAAATACACATAGTTTATATATACTGTAATGATCAATCTCAGTGAATAGCCTATGTAATCACAAAAATGAATAACAACACAGCATAATTAAAAAACACATACTAACTAAACTTAAAACATTGAGATATTAAAATAACATTTATCAAACTCAATAATAATCAAATTTCAGATTAAAATTGAAAACATAAGTATGAATACAGCCTTCATCAAGATAGAAGAGACAGACAGACAGACAGACAGAGAGAGAGAGAGAGAGAGAGAGAGAGAGAGAGAGGGAGGGAGGGAGGGAGAGAGAGAGGGAGAGGGATATGGTGATATATATACATATATATATATACATATATATATATATACATATACATATATATATATATATATATATATATATATATACATAAATACACACACACATATACACATACACACATATATATGTATATATCCAACAGGATGAGTCTGATTCAGTATTTTTGATGCATCAAGTGAAATTGAAGGTGATTTTTGAATGTTGTCAATGATTGGTGCTGTTTAATTGAATCGGGAAGGGAATTCCACAGCACAGGGCCTGAGTATAGCAAACTAGACTTGAACAAGTCTATTCTTGGGATTGGGACACTTGGCTTTTCAGTATTTCTGGAATGATTCATTGGGAACTTATCTCTTAAGGATGTGGGAACAGCTCCTGCCATTATTTTAAACATCATTATGCCTTTGTTATATTTCAGTCTTTGTTGTAGGGAGAAATACTTAGCTGAGTGAAATCCACTTCAAGTAAGGTTGTTTTCTTCAGAAGGATAAGTTTGAGAGCACGTTTATGTAGGCTTAATAATGGTTTCATAGTGTTTGCACTGGCAGAATCCCAGAGGGTTGAAGCATAGTCTATTGAGGATTGTATATAAGCATGAAAAAATAATTTCTTTGAATGGTAGTCTAGGAAATGTTTAATTTTAGTCAACTGGTATACTCTTTGGGACAAGTATTTGCATAGATGAGATATGTGGTAGAACCAGCTGAGGTTTTCATCGATTGTTATTCCTAGAACTTTGTGATGAGAGGTTTGTTCGATTGCTTCTTTTCTTATGTGGATTGGAAACTGTTTTTGGGGTAAATTTTGTCGCTTTTGTCTGGTGGTGATCAGCATGCATTTTGTTTTTTGGGGGTGAATAGACATGTGGTTCAGTTCTGTCCATTTGACAAGATCATTACAGCTTTGTTGTAATGTGGTTGTAAGAGAGTCAATGTCGTTATGGTTCGTATGTATGGTTGTGTCATCAGCAAATAGTTCACATTTGGATTTGATATGTAGAGGAAGGTCATTTATGTATAATGAAAAGAGAATCGGTCCTAGTATTGATCCCTGTGGTACTCCATAGTGAATAGGTTTTAGATTGGATGTGGATGTAGTTGTTGAGACACACTGTTGTCTGTTTTTAAGATAAGAAGCAAGTAGTTCTAGACTATTTGATGATAGATTATACAGGTCTAGCTTTCTGATGAGAAGTGTGTGGTCAATTGTATCAAATGCTTTTTTGAAATCTACAAATAATACTCCACAAAATTTACTTTCATTAATGTTTGATAGCCAATTGTCTATGAGACTAGTCAGTGCAGTATGACACGAGTGATTTTGTCTGAATCCTGATTGGTTAGGGTGAAGTAGGTTGTTAGTGTCTATATGATGGACTAAGTGTTTATTTATATGTTTTTCCAGGGGTTTTGAAAGGAGGGATATAATGGAGATTGGCCTATAGTTTGAAGGATCTGAAGTGTCACCAGATTTGTAGATGGGGATCACTTTAGCAGTTTTGAAGGCATTGGGGAAATAGTTTTTATCAAGACATTGGTTATATATATATATGTTAGAGTCTCAGTGATAACTGGAGCTGACAGTTTTAGAATTCTGCTGTCTATTCCATCGAGGCCTCTTGTCCTGGATTGTTTGAGGTGAATCAGATAACTATAGACTTCAAAAATAGAAATAAATGGTATGTGGAGTTTCGAAGGAATATGCTTTTCTTGGCAGTATTGTCTTAGTGTGTTTAGGTTGTTGGATTTTGAATCATCATTGCTAACAACGTTAGTAGAAACGTTTATGAAGTGATTGTTGAGTTGTTCAGCAGTAACATCTTTGATTACATTTGATTTGGAAGATGATTGTTTGTTCGTTATTTGATTTATGGCCTTCCAAATAATTTTTGAGTTTTGTTTTGAAGATAGTAAATCTTGGAAATATTTCTTTTTTTCTTGACGTTTCTGGGAGTTTATGGCATTTCGTAATCTTTTTGACTCTTCATGATATTTATGTTTTTTTAAGAAATCTCTAAGATAACATGCCTCTTCTAGTTCTTTTGTAAGCCAAGGCGGTTTGGGGGCATGTTTGACCCTTCTGGTTTTTAGTGGAGCATGTTTATTGTAAATTTCAGTGAAAGTTTTTATCCAAAAATCGATAGCCAAGTCTGGATCAGTAATGTTGAATGTTTCTGAGAGCATAGAGTTACTTAGTTCGAGAAGGAAAAGCTGTTCATTGAATTTAGCAAAGGAACGATATGTTAAGGTTTTATGGCCAGGTTTGGGAATTTTTGTTCCTTTTTTAGACCAAGTAGTACAGACAGGGTAGTGATCGCTGCAGTTGTAGACAGGGACACATGTTTCTATGATGTTGTTAGGATTTGATACGTAAATGTGGTCAATTATAGTGCTTGAATTTGGCGTAACTCTTGTAGGTAAACTAACTAGTTGGTGAAGGTTGAATGAATTAGTAATTTGCGTCCATGCATTATTTACTTTTGTTACATCGATGTTAAAATCACCTAGTAGTATCACTTCCCTGGATTCTAATAGGACTGCGTTCATCATTGCATCAAACTTGTCGATCCAATTTTTTCTTTCTGCTGGATTCCTATAGCAGAATCCCATTGCTATAGGTGGTGAACCTTTCATTGAGACTTCAAGCCAGACAGATTCTACATCATAATGTTCTAGATGGATGAGACGCTTGAACGTTATAGATTCACTAATGTATATGATGATTCCTGTTTCTTTTTGCTTTTGTGGATCCTTTCGTATGATTTTATATCCTGGGATATATAAGTCACTGTCTAATATGTGTTTCGAAAGTCTTGATTCAGATAGCCCTAGTATGTGAAATGGTTTGCCATGGTTTCTAATAAGTGTTGATATGTCATCAATTTTATTAACTGCGTGATTTATATTTAATTGGCAAATTCGTAGGCCTTCCTTTGAGGGCCACGTGTTGAGTCTTGAATGCATCTATTTGTGTTAATTTTTGTTAGGAATGTGATAATGTGTCTAAAAACTGGAAAAGGTGAAGATTAATTAGGGATAAATAGGAATAAGGGGGAGTGGGTACTCAATAAGGGGAAGGGTCAAATGTAAGAAGAAGGTAAGAATCAATTTTATAAAGGGTGAATAATGGGGATGGGAGTAGGGCACTGGGGGAATGCTGAAATGTAAGGGAAAAAATTGAATGATTTCAATAGTTAGTCAAAAAATACAAATTTTATAAAGGGTGAATAATGGGGATGGGAATAAGGCACTGGGGGGATGGTGAAATGTAAGGAAAGAAAAATGGATGATTTCAATAGTACTCAAGACACAACAATTTCAATAGTACTCAAAGACACAATCACACACGTTATATACATATTGTCCAATCAAACTAACAACAATATTGGCAAATATAAGAAAGTAATAATAATAATAAAAAATAAAATAAAATAATTTTTAAAAAAGAAAAAAAAAAAAAGAAAAAAAAAAGATATTTTTTAAAGTGTGTTCAGTGGGTGTACAGAGAGAGAGAGAGAGAGAGGAGAGAGAGAGAGAGAGAGAGAGAGAGAGAGGAGAGAGAGAGAGAGAGAGAGAGAGAGAGAGAGAGAGAGAGAGAGAGAGAGAGAGAGAGAGAACTCGAACTCGAACTCGAACTCGAACTCGAAAATTTTTTTCGCAAAAAGGCCATTGGCCCATACATGAAGGGGGATTGCCGAACTGCTGAGTATTTTGGTGTGAAAAAAACACCAAAAAACAAACAACAACAACAAAAGTTACTGTATAAAAAGTCAGTTACACAAATATGACCTACGACAACAAAATATTTCTTATTCTGAAAGCTTTACACAAATACAATGTGAGGCTACGCACAACCTCCGGCTGACTTGACACCACGAGTAAACAGAGTCGAAAAGAATTAGGCTGCCTACTATATTTTACAGGGATGTTATTCTGCCTAACATCCTCTAATACTGGACAGCATAACACAAAATGTACTTTATCCTCAGGTGCTTGCTTACATAATGGACATAGTAACCTGAGGTCATCAACATCACGTTCTCTATATCTGAACCTCTGAACATTTAAATCTGATACACCAAGTCTAAACTTTGACATAATCCTTTTCAAATGAATGTCCATATCAAGCTTTAGATAAGGTTTGACATCATGTGTACTTATAAATTGTCTGTACATTTGATATATTTCACTGGTTTGTATGTGATCACTCCATTGCTGCCATCGGCAGTCAATCAATCGTTGCCTGAAAGTGTTTATAAATTCTCTACAATTTCCAACACCTTGATTGAACCAAACAAATCCAAAACCGAGTTCACATAAACTGGTGCGTATTTGTGTAGCCCAGTTATTTTTCCCTTTGGCATTTAGATCATAAAACATCTTATAAGATCTAAAAGGTAGTCTGAAGAGAGAGAGAGAGAGAGGAGAGAGGAGAGAGAGAGAGAGAGAGAGAGAGAGAGAGGAGAGAGAGAGAGAGAGAGAGAGAGAGAGAGGAGAGAGAGAGAGTGAGAGAGAAGAGTGAGAGAGAGAGAGAGAGAGAGAGAGAGGAGAGAGAGAGAGAGAGAGAGAGAGAGAGAGAGAGAGAGAGGAGGAGAGAGAGAGAGAGAAGAGAGAGAGTTTCTGTATTTAGATAGCATGCCCACTTTTCTAAAAAGATCATCGCTGTGTTCAAAATACATGTACATACATACATGTAGAAAATGTTACAATCCCTTGCATGCTATCTAATTGATTGATACGTAATGGCATTAGTTTGAAACAACATTCGTTTACTAAAACAAAAGATTTGTTTAGTCTTTCGCTTTGTCACACACGATTTGGTGATTCTTATTTCGGACAGGTAGAAATGTTCCATGCAGGTATCCTTAGTATGAGTTATAATTCTTATCAATGACCGTTTTTCAGTATTTAAAAGGAATCTGAATAAAACCTCATTACAAAACATTTCGTTCAAACATAGTTTCAATATGGTCAGATTGACGTAGAACCAATACATGAAATAATTACAACGAGCAAATATTTCTGTGTAAAAAGGGGCTGCAGCTAAAAAAAATGCGTCAATTCCAAACATTTCAAAAATACAACAACTGTACATATTTATAGATTGTGAAAAATCATAGGAAAAGAAACAACAAACGCCCTCAAACATTGGGTTAGATGTATCCTGACAATGCAAGCAAAATCACTGCAAGACAGGCTGTGACATAGTCTACACCAGAAAGCAATTGAACCATTTCGCAACACTTCGATGAACATTACTATGTGTTCTACATATACGTTTCCCTGCTTGAAACAAAGCAAAAGAAAAAAGTTTCAATTTAAAGAACTTTTTAAAACTTTAATATTACTGATAAAAAATTCAAATGATCTTGCTCTTTGCAAATAAAGCTATTTTGTTAAATGCTCAAACATGAAACGATCGTTGAATTTCTGAACACCTTAACTGTCACGTGTTACCTGCTTTTATCTGTATTGAAAGATGTATCGTTTCAGCTTTTCATCTGTGTGTTTTTCTTGCTGTTATTTTCTCTTTGTTTTAGAGGTTTAGTTTTGTTCAATTGGGAGGGGGTTTTGTTTTCGCTTTGTTTTCTTTCTTTGTTTTGGAGAGTATACATTTGCTTCAGTTATATCGTACTTGCACCTAATTTTAGTTTTGGAATCACTGCTTCTCCTAAGTAGCAACAATGAATATTGTTTAAACCCTTTTTAAAAAGGTCAAAGCCTGCATCAAATGTATCATCAGTTTTGTTTTTATCAATCACTTATCGCAGAGGTTCTCTTTTCAACTTAGCAGCGCAGGGAAATGACAAAATGACATTTCGAAAATGGACAAAAATCTCCCTTATTACAGGAAACAGTCACGGTATATCCTACATTTTCTCTAACCGTTTCAATCTGATCATTTGAAGACAAGAAGAAAACAAAATTCTTAGGATACAACCATTAATATCTATCACGTTTTCTTCGTTGTAAATCGGTTTTTCAGTTTTCACACTTCGCATTAAACCCTTTCATTTGATGTTATAGTTTTAAGCATCCTTGACAAGCTGTTTGTAGCTTGACGAATGAAACAACCTAGGAACACTCATTTCCTACAAATCTTGCGACCCTCTTTCACAATCGTTTTGTAAATCGGAGAGGGGGAAAGGGAGGTGGAGGGAGGAAGGAGTGGGGGAGTGGAATTTCAGTTTTCTTATATCAAGCGCTTTATCATCTGCATCTGTTCCAAATGTGAAGTGCTTACCTAAGAATTGCCCGGGTCATATCCAGTATTTAGTTGTTAGAACTGTTTCAGATGTCTTTTTAAATGGCAGGAGAGGGGGGCGGGGTAAGATACGGCAGATTTGTTGTTGTGCATTCCACAGCTCAACATAATGTAAAGGTTAAGAATAATTATGTTCTCCGACTTTACTATTCCACCTGGGAATCACTGTGGAACAGAGAAAACTAACTGGATGACAAACTTGCATATTTTTTTTATGACTCTTTTTAAGCAATTGCCTCATAAGCAGTCATACTCCAAGTTCATATGATTTTTTTTCCTTCAAAAGGAGAGTATCGATTGTCAGGTTAATAGCTTGTCTTAGCAGAAGACTATCTCAACATGACATTTTTAAGCGTAACAACATTGTCGTGTAGACCTTGACACTCACTTTATATCAATAACTGACGCAGCGTTTACTCTGGCCTTAACATAATGCCAGTTTCATTGATTTGACGATCGAAAGAAAGAAGTAAAAGATAATGAGTGATGAAGGAATTTCTTGACGCAGCAATACAGTAAAAGATGTTGAGATCCTTTCACACGCGTGTGCGCGCGCGCGCACGCGCGTGTGTCTTGTTTCGGTGGGGTATGGTGCTTGTGTGCGTCCGTGCGTGCGTGCGTTTGTGCGTGCGTGCGTGTGTGTGTGCGTATGTGTGTGTGTACGCGCGCACGCGCGCGCGCGCGCGTGCGTTGTGCGTGTGTGTGTGTGTGTGTGTGTGTGTGTGTGTGTGTGTGTGTGTGAAGTCATTCAGGTCACGTGAATTCAAAATAATCTATATTGAGGGTTAAAGATAAAGATTAAGTTTACACAATTATTTTTAGCCTGTCCTCCCAAAACAATCAAGAAAATTGACATGAAATCATTCAAAAGACAATACTAATCTAGATATGTTGAAAGGAACAAAAAATGAGGATTTCAAAAAAATATATCCTGTGTGTGTGTGCATGTGCGTGTGTGTGTGTGCGTTTTGTGTATGTATGTGCGTGCGTGCATGCGTGTGTGCGTTGTGAATATGTGTGTGAGTGTTGGTGTGCGTGCATGTGTGGTGTGTCTGTGTGTGTGTCTGTGTCTGTGTCTGTGTCTGTATTGAATGTATGTGTGAATATGTGTGCGTGTGCGTGCGTGCGTGCGTGCGTGTGTGTGTATGTGTTAATGTGTGTGTGTGCGTGTAAAAATGTGTGTGCAAGAAGAAGGGGCATCGTTACATGTCAACGCATACATAGAAAAAAAAACAACCTGTGACCTGCTTGCAGCATAGCGGCAATAAATGGCAGTATTTATCATGACGCAAAGGTACGTTGAAGGCCATAAATGTGATTAATAAACTATAAAAAACAGTCAACAGACAGAGCCTAGAGAGAACAACAGCTTGCAAACCACTGTCAACAACAGGCCAGTCACCTTCTGCTTATTGTTAAAGCAAGTGATAAAATTCACGCATACTGATCTTTGGAAATACACTAGCACCCACACACACGTGCACACATATTCATAGACGCATGCGTGCAAACTCACAAACAAACACTCATGCACGCAAGCACGCGCGCACACACACTCATGCACTCATGCACACATACACACGCACATACACAAACAAGTGCACGTACACACGCAAGCAATGGAGAGAGGGGGATATACATACATTCATACAACATACATACATACATACATACATACATACATACATACATACATACATACATACATAATACATACATACATACATACATACATACATACATACATACATACATACATACATACATACATACATACTTTACATACATACATACATACATACATACATATTTACTGTTTTTGTAATTGTTTTATGTGTCTACGTGTCTTACAGAAAGGTAGCCTAAGACTGTCAGAGCTAAAAAAAAAAATCAGCTTTAATAAAGCCACCAAACAATATAATGCTCAAAACCGTTGTAAAAAGGCAAAAATACCAAGCCGAAAAAGTGCTAGCAGAAGAACAAGCTTCCTTCATGTGTGAAAAGAGTAACACCATACGAACATGAATACAAATGATGCAAACTAAACTAAACAATTATTCTTTACTGCAGATTCCCCCAACACCCAAAAATATCTGTTCCACAATTTCATCGACCTTACGAAAGCGTTTGATAAGAGTGTGGAATGATGGACAGTAGCAATCCAACAGAACTTTCGACACTGAGG
>JASPKP010004843.1:0-16872 GCA_030674155.1 Stramonita haemastoma | reverse complement strand
TTTTAGCAAACCGCCAGTTGTCAGGGCGTTCTGCGAGGTCGCTCTGATGGGAATGGCAGTAGCCCGCGTAGTCATACTGTGTCTTTTCATATTTGACACAGACATGCGCCAACTTTTTTCTGCTGGGAGAAACTAGCTGCTGAGTGTCTCCGCCATTTTGTCACGTTTCCTTACGCTGAGGTTGCTGGCTCCCCTCACGAACAGGAACAGGACAGGCGGAGGCCACTAGGCCAAAGGCATCCAACACGCTGAGTCCCCGACGATCTAGGCCTACAGTACTACAGAAAGGCAAGTCCACCCCCAGCGTAAGTACGTCTTTTGGTTCTGACATCATCACTAATCATGACGTCAAAAAGAAAAGAACTACAACTCACCCCAAGCAGAACAAAGAACACTTTCCGCAAGTCATTATTCTGCAAGACTCAGTCCTTAACCAGGTGGAAGAGAAACGACTTGGGCAGTCCTATGACATAAATGCCTGCATGCAAAAAACACATACTCTTTCCGAGGTACAAAAATCCCTGCAGGCTGTCACAGCATCCACTATTAAACCTGATGCAGTGGTGGTGCATAGCGGCATCAATGATCTTAAATTAAAAGATGCTCTTGATCTTAGCAGAAGCTTTGTCACCACCCTTAGAGAAGTGGCCAAGAAAAATCCTCAAACCCGTTTTGTAGTCAGCAAAGCTACAGCTGTTAAAGACACACAGTTAGAAGTAAAACGCCAGTTATTTAATGCCATGGTCACTTCTGAACTATTTGAGGTAGACAACATCACCTTTGTTAGAAACACCAACTTTCATTCATACCATCTTAGAGACGGCATCCACCCCAGTGCAAGAGGTACCAGCATCCTTGCCGGCAACATAGGGAGGCACGTGCGTCATCTTCTTTGGAAAACTCCCTGAAACCATCTCACTCTCACGGATTCCGCCGTCTCCAGTCCTACCCAGTCTACCCCTACAGAAGCCTGTACTCCAGTTACGATGCCTTCAATGACTGGTCTGAGTATTATTAACTGGCATTGCCATGCACCAACTTTTCTGCATCCCGAGAATATAGCAGACTATCCACTTAATCCAAGTCTTTTCCTGCTGAGGAATTATTTGCTCCGTTGTTACTGACTCTACCTAATCTATTGAATAGTTTGTTATAGTGTATTTTTCCCTGTTTCCTCTTATTGTTGTATTCAATATTGATTTATTGATTGGCAGAATATTCTGTCATCATCATTTTAGAGAGTTTTGGTTAGCTGTTCTTTTCTTTAATTCTGATCATTTAAGCAATCAGTTCATAATGGGAAAAGGTGTTCAAATTTTCCAATGGAATTGTCGATCTCTGAAAAGAAACTGTGACTATCTTGTGCAACATCTTGCAGAAAACGACTATGATATTCTAGCCATGCAGTCGTTAAACATAACAAGAGAAAAATTACCTAAAATCTCTGGTTATTTCTATCCTCCGATCCATCAACAGGCTGATACCACTGGCAAAATTAACACAGCCATTTATGTGCGTAAAGGGGTGATATACACATCATGCCCCAGTCCTGCTCCACTCCATATTTCTAACTTACATTCATGTGCTGTGTCTATTCCATTTAATGCATCATTGTTAACCATAGTGTCTGTTTATTTGCCCCAAGGGCCCACTGATGTTAACACGGAATGGCTCCGTACATTGCAGGAAGACCATGACAAGAAGTATATCATTGTAGGTGACTTTAATGCTCACTCACCCTTCTGGGAGAAGAAGACTGTGACATTGTCACAAGCAATCACTTTGTTGAAAATTTAGTTGATTCCTCTCTATATCTCTTAAACGATGGTCGTGTAACACGCATTCCTGACAATTCTAATCACAGGGCAACTGCAATTGATCTAACCCTAGTGTCACCTGAATTAGTACCACAATGTGAGTGGAACCCAATAACTGATTCCCTCAACAGCGATCATTTGCCAGTTGTGACCAGAGTGGAACTAGAAAGATCATTCTTAACAGATTCAACAGAAGACAAAGTTCCCAAATTTAATTATAAACGTGCTAACTGGGAAAAATTTACAAATCTTCTGCTATCATATAACACACCAGATATGGATAGCCAATGTATCGATAGTCTATATATATCCTTTACAAATGCAGTTTTATCTGCAGCAAGTGGTTCTATTCCTAAACATAAACGAATAAGTTCTCATAAAAATATTGGTAATGTATGGTGGAATGATAACTGTCAAAAAGCAAAAGAAGAAAGAAAACTAAAATTAATAGCTTATCTAAGGAATAAATCTGAATCAAATTATACAGAAATGAAAAAAGCCAAAAATAGATCTAACAGAATTGTTGCCCAGGCAAAGAAAGAATATTGGTCGTCATTTTGCATGTCCGAGGTGTCTGACCACAAAGATTTGCAGAAAGTGTGGGATAAAATAAAAGAAATGAGAAATGGGATAAGCTTACCTCAGTGTCCCATTAAATTAGAGAACTCAGATCTACCTTCAAATTTTGAAAAAGCTGAAGCTTTTGTGGAAATATTTGCCAGCAACAGTTGTAGAACTGGTTTGTCCGAAAAGAATAGAAAATTTAGAGAGGAACGTGAATTGAGCAACAGACACAACACTCCAGATCTTGATCGCCTACAAACTCATTATATTAATGCACCCCTTACGTTACAAGAGGTGAAAGCTTGTCTTGATAATCTCTGTGCTAAGAAAACAGCAGTAGGACTTGATGGAGTTTCCAATGAAATGTTACGTCATCTTCCACCTAATTGGGTCAACTTTTTATATCTTTTTTTCCAAAAGTGTTGGACTGAAGGTCATCTTCCACTTATTTGGAAGCAATCCATAGTTGTACCAATTAAAAAGCAAGGAAAACCAAGAACTGATAAAAATAGCTACAGACCTATAGCCCTGACATCTCATACATGCAAACTCATGGAAAGGATTATTTTAAGACGTCTTATTCATTTTTGTGAAAAATATAAAATCATTCCTGTGAATCAAGCTGGATTCAGGAAAGGTCGATCAGCTATTGAGCATTTAGTAAAACTCACAACGCAAATCAAACAACAGTTTGCCAGACGTAAAAGCATTCTTGCAACATTTTTTGACATACGAAAAGCATATGAGCAAGTATGGCATAATCAACTTTTAATCAAGTTACAAACTGTTGGAATTTCGGGTTGCATGTTTAATTTCATCAAGCATTTTCTGGCAGATAGATCTATTCAGACAAGAATAGGAGGGACATATTCAAACGCAAGATCTCTGGAAATGGGTTTACCCCAAGGATCAGTAATTGCTCCTATTTTATTTAATATTTTAATTGCTGATTTACCAAAACAATTGTCGAATAAAACAGTTTTAGTTCAGTATGCTGATGACATTTGCTTATGGATGAAGGTAACATTAAAAAGAAAAACTCCACTCCGAACTCTTAACTATATCAAGAAACTTTACCAGTGTGAACTGAATAAAATCAGCTCATTTATGACAGAAAATGGGCTTAGTTTGTCGCTTGAAAAAACAAACATGATGCTTTTCAATTCAGGTTATGACCCTGAGAATCTCCCTCTATTTACTATCGATGACATTAAAATACAATACACCCAACACGTTAAATTTCTGGGCATTATTCTAACCACTAAATTGTCCTGGTACAATCATATCAACTATATACTAGATAAAGCAAGAAAGAGTTTAAATTTTCTAAAAATTGTATGTAAACAACACTGGGGGCGAGACACAAGAACTCTTATATCTTTAGCTACCTCTTTAGTGCGCTCAAGACTAACGTATGGACAAGAGGTGTTTTTTAGCGCTCCACAATACTTGCTAAATAAACTGCAAAGCATAGACAGTAAAGCACTTAAGTTATCTCTGGGAGTTCCTTTTCATGCCTGTACTTTAGGCTCTTACAAGGAAGCAGGAGTGCTACCTCTTAATGATTATAGGGAACTTTGTGCTGCAAAGTATGTTTTGAGATGTTATTCATACGAAAATTTTTCACGAAAAGAAGTTAGTTTAAGATCAGACATAGACTTTGCAAAGCGAGCTAGGTCAATTATATCACTGACATCAATAAAGACTTTTGCTTCGGCTATGTTTAAAGATTCTAAAATTAGTGAAAACAGTCTTGCTGTTACACCTTCTTTTTCAGATACCCCTGAATGGGAAATGAAAAAGCCAATATTTGACATATGCCATACAAATCTATCAAAAAGCGATTCACCTAACATCCTTGCCAGCGTAGTGAATTCGCACATTGATAATCACTATTCAGACCACTTAAGTGTATACACAGACGGATCAAAACTTGATAACGGACATGTAGGAGCAGCTTTTGTTATACCAGCCCTTCACGTTGAGGAAAAATACCATATTACTAGTAGGGTTTCTATCTTTACGGCAGAGCTCTTTGCCATACTAAAGGCCCTGAATTATCTTGTTTCATTACCTCAGAATTATTTAAAAATTGTACTATGTGTTGATTCTAAATCTGTGTTGTATGCCTTAATTTTCCTAAATCAAAGTACTCGACTAAAAATGATTACCGAAGTCAGACATGTTCTTCATCTGCTGTCCCTGAAAGGCATTAGAGTTACGTTTTGTTGGGTGCCTTCTCATTGTGGTATTTTTGCTAATGAATGGGTCGATAGAGCTGCTCGAAGAGGAGCATGCAATGTTGAAGGATCACTTTCAGCTAATATACCTTTAGACCTTCGAGAGGGTTATGAAGTTTTAAAACATATATCCTACGATAAGGCAATTAAAAGACTGAAAAATTCGAATAGTTATTACTCTCAAAATTGCCTCAATGCAAAATACACCAAACCCCTCTATGCAAATTCATCTATGTCTGTTTCCAGACAAATCTCAAGTTTAGTCTATAGATTTCGTCTAAATGCCCTTCGCACAAAATATTGTAAGAACATACTATGCATGTGTGGAAAACAAATTAGTGTTAAACATCTGCTTACTTGTTGTCCTCAAATTAAAGAATTTATTTCTATTACATTGAAAGATCCCTTCCTTTTAGAATCATCTGAAACGCTTAAAAGCATCCTCAACAATGATATACTTCTTTGCAGAATCTCTGAATGTCTGTTACACAGCTCAGTTGGTATCTTCCTGTGATTGATCGTTTTGTTTTAATGGAAATTCTTTGACCTCTTCTGTATACCTCTTCAATAGCTCTAGTCCCCCCCCCCCCCCCCCCCCCCCACCCACCACCCCAACTTTGGGCACATTATATACATCAGTGTGTGTAAATGTATCCAAAATCCAAAATTTGTCTGCATGTTATAGTTCCTATTGTTAGTTAATAGTTAAGTTCTTGTTTACTTTCTTTTTTTTAGCTTGAAGGGTTAGTGGGTTTTTTGTTGCTGTTTTCTTTTTTCCCTTATAGTCCAAAACCATAGGCCTACTTGCAGCTGGGTTTTTTTTTTTTTTTTTTTTTTTTTCCCCCCTCGGTTCTCTTTAATACTTTGTAATATAGACTGTCAAAGCGTAATCACACACGCACACGCGCGCGCACACACTCTCACACACACATACACTCACACTCACGCACGCATTCACGCACGCACACACAGACACAGACACACGCACGCGCGCACGCGCGCGTGTGCGCGTACACACGCACACACACACACACTCACACACTTGCCTGTCTGATATCACTTTTTAGTGGAAGGACGTTAAACTGAAGAACAACAACACACATACACCAACACACACACACACACACACACACACACACACACACACACCACACCACACCACACCACACACCACAATGCACCACACCACAACACCCACACCACCCACACCCACCATACACACCCACACCCACACACCTACCCCCACCCCCCACCCCAACACACACACACACACACACCACACACACACACACACACACACACACACACACACACACACACACACACACACACACTCACTCACTCACTCACTCACTCACTCACAACAACCACCACCAACCAACCAACCAACCAACCACCCACCCACCCATCACACACTTACTGGGTTTTTTAATATTTCGACTCCTTTAATTTCTCCAGTTTCTCCAGTTTCTTGAGTTTCTTCCGTTTTTTTCGGTTTTTTAGTTTCTTTAGTCTCTCTGCACTCCGTGTTATTGTTGAAGTGTAAGGGGTACCCGGTAGCACTTCTGGCCCAGCCCCGGGAAGTGAAGGGTCACAAGCTCCCTGGCCCATTGGTCGAAGGAGAGGGTGCGACCCCGACCCCCCTCATCAGCCACCCTCACCTCACTCTCCACCCACTCCAGCTGGGGACGCTGGAATAATGTAGTAGTGCAGTGCCGTTTAGGAGTGCAAATGCATTGTCCCTCAGTGACTTGCAATCAAAGAGGAAGAGTAAAGAAGGGAGAGGAAGAAAGAAGAAGAAGAAGAAGAAGAAGAAGAAGAAGAAGAAGAAGAAGAATTGCAAAGAAGAAGAATTGCAAAGAAGAAGAAGAATCGCAAAGAAGAAGATTTGCATAGAAGAAGAAGAAGAAAAATTGTGAAGAAGAAGAAGAATTGCGAAGAAGAAGAAGAATTGCGAAGAAGAAGAAGAGGAATTGCGAAGAATTGCGAAGAAGAATTGCGAAGAAGAAGAAGAAGAAGAAGAAGAAGAAGAAGAAGAAGAAGAATTGCGAAGAAGAAGAAGAAGACGAAGAAGAAGAAGAAGAAGAAGAAGAAGAAGAAAGAAGAAGAAGAAGAAGAAGAAGAAAAAAGAAAAAAGAAGAAGAAGAAGAAGAAGAAGAAGAAGAAGAAGAAGAAGAAGAATTGCGAAGAAGAAGAAGAAGAAGAAGAATTGCGAAGAAGAAGAAGAAAAAAAGAAGAAGAAGAAGAATTGCGAAGAAGAAGAAGAATTGCGAAGAAGGAGAAGAATTGCGAAGAAGAAGAATTGCAAAGAAGAAGAATTGCAAAGAAGAAGAAGAAAAATTGCGAAGAAGAAGAAGAAGAATTGCGAAGAAGAAGAAGAAGAAGAAGAAGAAGAAGAAGAAGAATTGCGAAGAAGAAGAAGAATTGCGAAGAAGAAGAAGAATTGCGAAGAAGAAGAAGAATTGCGAAGAAGAAGAAGAATTGCGAAGAAGAAGAAGAATTGCGAAAGAAGAAGAAGAATTGCGAAGAAGAAGAATTGCGAAGAAGAAGAATTGCGAAGAAGAAGAAGAAGAAGATGAAAAATTGCGAAGAAGAAGAAGAAGAAGAAGAATTGCGAAGAAGAAGAAGAATTGCGAAGAAGAAGAAGAATTGCGAAGAAGAAGAAGGAGAAGAAGAAGAAGAAGAAGAAGAAGAAGAAGAAGAAGAAGAAGAAGAAGAAGAAAAAGAAGAAGAATTGCGAAGAAGGAGAAGAATTGCGAAGAAGAAGAAGAAGAATTGCGAAGGAGAAAAATTGCGAAGAAGAAGAAGAAGAATTACGATGAATAAGAAGAAGAAATGCAAAGAAGAAGAAGAAGAAGAAGAAGAAGAAGAAGAAGAAGAAGAAGAAGAAGAAGAAACAACAACAACAACAACAACAACAACAACAACAACAACAACAACAACAACTAGACGTGTGTGTGTGCGCACGCGCGCGCGCGCGTGCGTACGTGCGTACGTGCGTACGTGCGTACGTGCGTGCATTAAAAAATCTATTTAACAACCTGCAGGAAACTTTTTTGCAGAAAACCGATGTTTACTGTCTGTATTACAGAAAAAAAGGGATTTAAAAGCTTTCCTGGCAATTGTGTTTTCTTTCGATTAGAAAAAATCGTTGCATCCACAAATATTTCTTCGTGTCGTTTTACCAACATTAAAAAAACAGCTGCTTTGGAACAACAGCGAAGGGGGAAAGTGGGGGCCTTTTTGTGTTACTTGCTTAAAAAGAGCACCGCTGTAGTTAGTGGTTAGGGCGTTGGATGTAATCTAAAGGTTGGGGTTCAATCCCCGCTTTGGGTATGGCGTTGTGCCCCTTTGGGAAAAAGGGACTTGACGGTACTTTTTCACCCCCCCAGGTTAAAAGGGGTACCCAAACCCTTTTGTTGGGGGGGTTAACCCGCGATGATGGCGTCCTATCGGGGGGGGAGTCTATGACTCTCAGTCGCTTAACGCACAGAAAGGGAAAAGCACCGCCCTGATGACCCTTAGGCTCGGGACAGATTTTAAACTTTAAAATTGTTAACAAGTAAACCTTAAGGTCTGCGTTCATTTCCCAGCCTTGCCTTTCTTCTAGTTTGACGGAAAAATTAAAATGATGTAGGGTCTTTTTGGGGGGGAAACTCAAAACCAGTCGGATCCATGTGCTTACGGTTGTGCAGTCAAATAACCACGACAGTAGAAAATCGGAAAGAGCGGGAGGTACCTCCAGACGTCTGGCAAAATTTGGGTGGGTTTTCGTTTCCAACTGTCCCCCAAAAGTAGGAATGGGACTCCCTTGAGGGAACGGTCGCATCAAAAAAATCACATTGGTGAACCTGGAGCTCTCCCCGAGGGCGAAAAAAAAATCCCAAACCCAAAAATCTCACATTGCTATTCATTTAAAAAAAAAACAACTTCCCGGCTGTTAGAATGTTTGGACGAAAGTTTAGCAAATGAAGTAAAAAAATCACTATTTTAAAAAAGAAACATGGACTTAAAAATGCTAAAAGTAACAAACCTGGTTTTAAAAATGACTTTGATTTAGGAAAACAATATGGATAAAAAAAAATTTTTTATAGCTTTCAAAACCTGCATTAAATATTTCTTCAGGTCAGCTGAGGATAAGTTACCATTTTGAGTCACTAAGGATAAAATTTTTATGAAAAGCTCTCTTAAGATACTCTCCTTTCGCTATCTTATGTTAGTATTGGGGGTCATCAGTAAATCTTAGGATAAAAAGTTGCCTTATTAGTTTTATCTTAGAAAAACGTTGCCATTATTAGTTATCTTAGGGAAAAGTTACCCTTTTTAGACAAACTTTTGATTGATAACGTTGCCCCTATTCGTTTAGGTAACGTTGACATTATTTGTTATTTAGGATAAAAGTTCCCTATTTATCTTGGGTAAAGTCGCCATTATTAGCTCATTTAGGATAAAATTACGCAGTTAAAAGACACAGCGGCGGGGGTGGGGTGGAAACAGAGAAAGTGAGGGATCAAATTTTTCAGTGTGTTTTTCTCCCCTTTTAGGATGGTGCTAAATGGTTGTGTGTTTTTTTCCAGGTACGGGGAACCCTGGTTAAAGCCCCAAAGCCCTGTAAAAAATTTCAGGCGTAAGCGGGAAAAAAAAAAAAAAAACTGTTAAACCCCCACCACCCCCCCAAAAAAAAAAAAAACCCCAACAAAAAAAAAAAAAAAAAAAAACAAAAAACCCCCCCCTTTTAAAAAAAAAAAAAAGGGAAATTTTTTTAAAAAACACCCCCGGGGGTTCCTTCCCCCCCCTTTTTGGGGGGGTTTTGGGGGGGTTTTTAAAAAAAGGTTTTTAATTTTTTTCCCCCCCCCCCTTTTTTTCTGGCCCCCCCCCCCGCCCCCCCCCCCCCCCCCCCTTTTTGCCCCCCCCCCCTTTCCCCCCCCCTTTCCCCCCCCCCCCCCTTTTTTTTAGGGGAAAAAAAAACCCAAAAAGCCCGGGGGGGTTTTTAAAAATTTTTTTTTAAAAAAAATTAAAAATTTTAAAGGGGGAAAAATTTTTTAAATTTTAAAAAAAAAAAAAAAAAATTTGGAAAAAAAAAATTTGGGGGGTTTAATTTTTTTTTTTTCCCCCCGGGAAAAAAATTTTTTTTTGGGGTTAAAAAAAACCCCCAAAAAAACCCCCCCCCCCCCCCCTTTTTTTTTTTTTTAAATTTTTATTTTTTTTTTTTTTTTTTTTATTTTTCTTTTTTTATTTTTAAAAAATTTTTTTTTTTTTTCCCCATTTTTTTTTAAAACCCCCCCCCACCCCCAAAAACCCAAAAAAGGGGGGTTTTTTTTTTGGGTTTTCGTCTTTTTTAAATTTTTTTTTTCCCCTTTTTTTTTTTCCCCAAAAAAACCCCCCCCTTTTTTTTCCCCCCTTTTTTTTTTTTCCCAACCCTTTGGGGGTTTTTTTTTTGGGGGGGGGCCCGGGGGAAAAAATTTTAAAAAACCCCCCCTTTTTAAAAATTTTTTTTAAATTTTTTTAAAATTTAAAAAAATAAAAAAAAAAAGGGGGAAAAAAAAAAAGGGGAAAAAAAAAAAAAAGGGGGGGGGTGGGGGTTTTTTAAAAGGGGGGGGGGGTTGGGAAAAAAGGGGGGGGGGTTTTTTTCTTTTTGGGGGGGAAAGGGGGGGAAAAATTTTTTTTAAAAAAATCAAAAAAAATTTTTTTAAAAAAAAAAAAGGGTTTTTTGGGGGGGGGGTTTTTTGGTGGGGGGTTCCCCCCGGCCGGGGCCGGGGGTTAAAGAACAAGAATTTTCCCCAAAAAAAATTTTTTTTAAAAAAATTTTTAAAAAAAGGGGGGGGGAAAAAAACCCCTTTTAAAAAATTTTTGGGTTTTTAATTTTATTTTTTTTGGTAATTCCCCGGAAAGGGCCCTTTTTTTTTTAAAAAAAACCCCCCAAAAAACCCCCCCCCCAAAAAACCCCCCCCCAAAAGGGGGGCCCCCCCCCCGGACCCTTTTTTTTCCCCCCCTTTTTTCCCCCCCGGCCCCCCCATTCCCGGGGCCCCCCTTTAAACCCCCCCTCATCATCACCCAAGGCGTAGAAAAATGAGATGTCTTCGAAGACCCCTTTGGGCATCCCCTTTTATAGGGGACCACATAAGCAACGAAAGAGTGTATAACAGGATCCATCAAACAGCTGGCACCTACAAAAACCTTCAAAAAATTCGAAAAGGGAAACCCTTTAAATTTTTAAAGGGTTTACCCCTTTTGGGGGAAAAAAAATAAAGCATGTCAAAATATCAAAAGGATTTGAAAAAAACCAATACTGCAAGGCACTGTCCAAAAAGAAAAAAAAAGAGGGCAGCCCAAAAAAGAGATGGGAGGAAAACATCGGGAAAGGGGGACGGGCCCTGAATTCCAAAAACCCCTTGAGAAGGCAAAAGGCAGAGAGGGGGGAATGGGGGAAAAAGGGTTTGGTCAATTTCTTTGGGAGTGCCTCCACGGTCCCCCAGACTGCGGGAAAAAGTTTATAGATGGGATTTAGTTTGTATGGATTAGTAGTAGTAGTTGGGTAGGAGTAGTATAGGGGAGGGGGAGGGGGGAGTAGTGGTGGTGGGTGGTGGTGGGGGGTGGTGGTGGTGGTGGTGGCCCCCGGCGGGGGCGGCGGCGGCGGCGGCAGCGCGCTTTCCCAGATAGCGTAGTTTTACGAAAAACCCCTTTGCATACCCCCCCCCCCCCCCTTGCATTGATTTAGGGCAAAATTGGGGGGTGGGCGTTTGCTAGGGATAGACCCCTTTGAAAAAGTAATTTTTGTGCCCAACCGTGAAATTTTGCCCCTTTTTTGTTGTTGGTACTGGGCGGGCACCCATGTCAAGCAGGACATCGTTTTTCCCTTGTTAATGATGTTGGACAGGGAAAAACCTTTGGCGATGCCCGAAAGGTCGCAAAAAACTTTCTGTGGGAAACTGAAGAAGTTGATCCTAAAATTGGCAGGGCCCTTTTGGGGTTGAGCGGGTTTCCCCTGTCCACAAGACACCAAGTGGCGCTGTTTCCCAGCGATTTAAAACCACATGTCTAAAGGGGGGAAGAACCCCACCACTTTGAAAGCACCTGCCAGTTCCATGCTTTCCCCTTGTAGGTCCCTTTTTTTCGCAATACCCTGCCTTCAGTTTTCAAACTTCCAGATAATGGGAGTACCCTTTTGGGCGACTGTTTTAGATTAAAAGCTGGTCCTTTTTTACAGTTTCCATTTTTGTTTGTCTTTTTTTGTACTGCTGTTCAAAATCTATCTCTATTTTTTACTCCCTTCCCTGATTCCCCTTCCTATCCACAGAAAATTCACGGGGGCCCCCTCCGAAGCTTCCCCAACCCGCTTCGTTATCCCGATTTTGGGGGGCTTCCAATTTTGGGAAAAATACGTGTAAGACTGTCGCTTCGGAATTTTTCCAAAAAAAAGGCACAGAGAGTTTTTAAGAACCAAAATTCGGTCATCAAAAAGCGTCGTCAAACTTTTCCGGTACGTTTTATGACAGACAAAAAGACCCCTCAGGGGGAAAAAGATAACGTAATTTTTTAAATTTACTTTGTTTGGGGGTGTGTGGGAGTGAGGAGAGGGGGCAAAAAAAAAAAAAGGAAAAAAGGGGGAAAAAAAAAAACGAAAAAACTTAAAGGAAGGGGGGAAAAAATTTACGGTTTTTGGGAAAAGTCTGCACAAATCCCAGTGAAAAATAGCATTTGTCTCTTTGAAAAAAGCAGGGTGTGTGTTTGCTAGGTTTGTTACCCTGTGGGACAACTTTTGGCCCCCCAAAAGGGGGTTTTTGGGGGGGGGGGGTTTGCTTTGATGGTGGGCTTATGCTAGGGATTTTAGGGGGTAGTAGTTAGTAGTAAAGTAGTAGTAGTAGTAGTAGAAGTTTGGTAGTAGTAATTTGCAGCAGCAGCGCAGTGGGTAGTAGTAGTTGTAGTAGTTTTTGTAGTGTAGTAGCAGCAGCCAGCAGCAGCGCAGCAAACAGCAGCGCAGCAGCAGGGAACAGCAGCAGCAGCATTAGTATTAGTATTCAGTTCCATTATGAAAAATTCTAACTTTTATGAAAATGCAGGGATTGGAAAATGGAGGGGGAAGAATTATGTCCCTATTTTTTTGTCAAAAAACAATTTTCTAGGAAGGAAAGGGCAAGTATATTTGCAAATTTAAATTTTATGTTGTTGTTGTTGGGGGGTTCCCCAGCTTTTAAAAATCCCAGAGGGGGGGGGTCAACCCCCAATGTGCACTCTGACTCACTTAAAACCCCCCTTGGAATCATGCGAGACTGAAAATTTACACCCCTCTTGTTGCCCTGGGTTCTTTTAGTGCGGGTAAATAATTTTTGTAAAAACCCCCGAGACCTCGGGGGTTTTTCGGGCTCCTCCAAAAGACTAGCACCCAGACCACCATCATGATCTAATGGATGGGGGAAAAAATTTTGGGGGCCCCAAAAGGGATTTTTTTGAACCCCCGCACCCCTCCGACCCCGGGTTTTCGTTTTTTGATAGGGGGCCTTTTCCCCTAGACCACCCAATCATTAGACCCCCGAATGAGGCTTGTTGGGGTATGACTGGTTTTGGTACCCCGCCTATGGGGGCCATTTTCCGATTCAGGGATTTTTTTTTTTCCCCTTTCAGATGCGCCACTTATCTTAAAAGGTTTGCAGGGGATCGGGTTATCCCACCCCGTAAGGTTTTTTGGGTTTTTTTTGCTGTTTTTTTGGTGTTGTTTTGTTTTTTGTTTTGTTTTTGGGTTTTTTTTTGTACTAATGCTCTGATGCACGCGTTTTTTTCAAAAAGTAATTGTAACAGGAAAATTCATTTATAAAAAAAGTATATCTCTGTGTATTTTCAGATCGGGTTTTTTTGTTTTTTTGTTCGTTGTTCGTTTGTTTGTTCGTTTCGTTTGTTGGGTTTTTTCATTCAAAACATTCATTCACCCCATTCATTATTCATTTATTCAAATCGTTCTGTCTATCTGTCTATTTGTTTTGTCGGGCTGTTTTTGTCTGTCTGTCTGTCTGTCTGTTGTCTGTCTGTTGTCTGTCGGGTTTTCTGTCTCTCTGTCTCTTTCTCTCTTCCTTTTATCATTTTTCACTAACACAACCAACCACACACACACACACACACACACACACACACACACCCACACACACACACACACACTTTCTCTCACACAAAACCCGGACCCCCTGACTGGAAACGACGGGACTTTAAAATAAAAAAAGATGTCCAGAAAATGTCAGTCAAAAAAAAAAGGGCCCTTTCCACAAACAGCACAACAAAACGCAGAAGAGTGGCAAAAACGTGTTAGCATGTTTATTTGATGTTGCAACAGTAACACGCACACCTAGTTTTTCATAGCCGGGGGCAACCTTACCTTTCCTACCTACCTACCTACCCTTTTCCTACCACCTTTCCCCTCCCATTATTTTTCCCCCCTTTCCCCTCTATTCCTACCTAACCCACCCACCTACCCATTATCTACCCACCTACCCATCTTTCATCTACCTTCCTCCTACCCACCTCCCACCTACCTAAACCCATTTCCCCACACACACATTTTCCCCACACGCACGCACGGGATTTTCACACCCCACGCACCCCCACAACACACAAAACGACGCCCCCGCACGCACGCACACGCGCCCCCGCGCACACACACACACACACAAAACACCACTCCCTCTCAGTCCCTCAAGCACTTTAGCAAATTTCTCAAAAGAAATAAGTGTTATATATATATATATATAAAATATATATATAATATATATTATTTATATATAAAATATATTTTATATATATATATTTTTTATATATTTTATTTTTTTTATATATATATATATTATTTTAAAACCCGCTGTAGTCTAGTGGTTGGGGCCCTTTGGGGACTCGTTAATCTAAAGGTTGCGGGTTCGACCCAGCTTTCGGCTAGGGCCGTTTTTCCCCCTTTGGGAAAAAGGGGACTTTACGGCTGTTTCCCCACCCCCCCCAGGTAAAAAGGGGGTTTGGGTACCAACCTCTTTTTTGGGGGTTTTTAACCCCTGCAAATAGATGGCGCCCTACCCAGGGGGGAGTCTATAAATCTCAGTCGCTTAACGCCACGGGAAAACCGGGTTAACCCACCGGGCCTGATGAGCCTTAGGTTTGGGGAAACAGACTTTAACAAAATTATATTTATATACATAAAACATATATATATACATATTTTTTTACTTATATATTTTACATATATATATTTTCTGAAATTATTTCTTTTTTAATATATATTATATATATTTATATTTTAAATTTATATATATATTTTATACTATATATATATATATATAAAATATATATATATTTATAAAGCCTTTTGTGGAGTCTTATTAGTTTAAAAAGGGCTTAAGTAGAAAACACCCCTTTTGTGCAGTATTTTTGCGTGCTGACATTTTTGAATCTAGTACACATATCAAGGTTTCAATTTGGGTTGGGTTTTTTTTTTTTGTCTGAAAGAAAAAAACAGTTACTTTAAATAATTTTATCTTAGTCATTAGTACCAAAAAAAAAAACAACAGAAGGGCCCAACAAAAAACCCACAATTCAAGTAAAAAAAAAAAGAAATTGTTAAAAAGGAAAATTGAAGCTTTAAAACAAAGTATTCTTTTAAATTTTATAGTGAATGTGTTAGCTATTTTGGTTTTATTGGGGGGGGGTGGGGTTGGGTGGGGGGAGCTCCTAATTTACAAAAAATTTTAGCAGAAAAGCGCAAGGGGGGGGGGATAGCTTATTGGTCAGGCGTTTCGCTTTCCCCCAAGGGCCCAAAAGTTAAGCAGCGTCGAGCGTGGTTACCAGTTGGATGGGGTGCCTTTTGGGGGCGCGCCTTGGATTCAGTAAAAGTCCCCCCCATTTCCCCGCTGTATTAGGTCCCCTGCCATTTTGGGGTCAGGGAAGGAAAAGGGCGCGGGGGAGAGGAGATGGACCCCGCCCTCAATTTGCGGGCCCCTAGAAAAGCTGAGGTTTTGGAGGGCCTCGCCCCCCTAAAAGGGCCCTGGGTTTATGGGACTCCTTTATTTTTTTCTTTTTAAAAAACGGGCATAGCGGGACTTTTAAAGCCGAGGACAAGGGAGGGGGAGCCGGTGTAATAACAACAATAATTTATTATGAAAAGTAGGGGGAAATTTTCCCAATGCAGAGAAGACGGGGAAAAACGTTGTTGCTGTGTTTCCTTCAGCTATATATAACAAACAACAACAAGAAAAACCCAACAACAACAAAAAAACAGGCATGAATTTTAACAAACACTTGGGAAAAAACGTTTCGAACAACCCGGAAATCAAAGGAAAAAAATTCATTTAAAACAATTTTTTTTTTAAATATCTGGTTTTCAAAAAGATTTTCCCATTTTTTGGATACATATCTGGGGATTTGGGGGGGGGGATTTGCTCAGTGGTCAGAGCACTTTTCTTTCCCTAGCCAGGGTTTAAAAAGCATCGGGTTTGGGTTTCCAGCTGGTTTGGGGGACATTTTGCGCGCTTGGCTTCAGTACAGTCCCCCAATGTTAACCCCCGCGGGCAAAAGGGTACCTTTCCTTTTTTTGGGTTTAGGGAAGGTTTAAAAACAGCCAGGGAGAGGAGATGGGCCCCATCCTGAATATGTTGGCTCCCAGAGGCTGGGTCTTGACCCTTTACTCCCCCACGACCCCATAGGTTATGGGACCCTTAAACCCCTTTTTTTTTTGGGTTTTTACTTTTTTCAAATAAAAACCAAAACATTTAAAGTGGAATCATATCACAAAAAATATTGTGACTATACCAAAATCAACAACAAAGCTCACTTTTTAAAAAAATTCAAAGTCCGATGCGTTTGAAAATCTTTCTATTTGATATCTTAGGGGCGGTGGGGAAGCCTTTTTGGGTTTGGGGCGTTTTAAACTCCTGATCCCGAAGGCCCCGGGGTCGAACCCCCCACTGAGGCGCCCCTTTAGGGATTTTTTTTTCCCCCGGGGTTTAAAATCAGTACAGACTTTCCCCTCCTCCCAAAGTTCTTCGAATGTGTATTAAAACCCAGGGGCCCCCCTGCGAATGCACAAAATTTTCTTGCATACCTATTCAAAAAATGTCCCCTTTTTAAAGAGTAGGCTATCAGTCTCAAATTGGAAGGAAAGAAAGTTTAAAATTTTTTTTTGATTTTGGCCAATTTTTTTTTTTCCCGTTTTTTAATTAAACTTTTCCTTTTTATGACAATTTTTTAAGCCTTTTTAAAATAAAGGGCAGTTTTTTTTAAAT
>JASPKP010004842.1:15000-16875 GCA_030674155.1 Stramonita haemastoma | reverse complement strand
AATGAAACTAGCAGTATTGAAAGCAGATATGCAAAAAAAACCCACCCCAAAATCCCTCCCAGAGCACATTCCACTCTTCCTTGATGCATTGAGCGACTGAACAGAGGGCGGGTCGGATGAAATGGATGGACAGAATCCAAAAGATAAAAAGAAAAAACAAAACAAAAAAAAGGAATTAACAAAAAGGTCTGGCATCTGACGTGACGGTGACCAATAGAGTTTCCTGTACCTCTCCCCAGAGGGGGCACTGAGAAACTGAGAGTTCAGGCAAAACTCTGGAAGCACGAACTATGTGCTTTCCCGCCCCCCTCCCCCCTCCCACTACACCTCCCCACCTCCACCACCCCCACCCTTACTCCTTCCTATCTCATTATTCTCTCACCCCACTTTTTTCTCTCTGAAACTTTCTGCGTCCTTCTCTCTTGAGTTTCTTGTCTATCTGTAGTTCATTCCAGAAATGAGGAATAGCAACTTCATAGTCAAACTTCGTGAGTTGTCGGTGACTAGAGGCGTGAGTTTGAGTCACAGGTAAAGTGTACAGTCTGTTTTTAAAAAGAACGGTTTTGTTTTTCTCTCAGACGTAACAAACATTGATCCAGTTTGAACAACTTTGATTTAATCCTTGATTGAAAAAAAAAAAGCACAAACCCATAAGTGGTAAGAAACTCGCGTAGAGCGTGGCAGCAGAGAGTCCTTAGAGGAGAAACCCCCTTCAAACAAATGTTTAGGGCCTTATATCTTCCTTACACTCTAAGGGGGGCCGCACAGCGCACAAATCCAACATCACTCAGTCCAGAGTGCTATATATTTAGCGCCCCCTTTCCTTTTACCTAGTCCAAGTGTGGTCAGTTCCTGCTATCATTAGCACCAGCTGGCCCCACCTAGGCTGGGATGGGATGGATTAATTAGCAGCTGAGAGGAGCTGAAAGTTGGGGAAACTGACAGCTGTGGCCGGCCCACATCCAGTTCATGACTCTGGATGTCTCTCTGCTGCCACCTTTCTGTGTATGTGATGAGTTCTGACTCGGATTCGAACCCATGATCTCTTGAAATGCACACTTTTTTGGGGGTGGGGGTGGGGGTGGGGGTGGGGGGGTGGGATTAGCACACAACAGGGGAAGAGCATCAAGTCATGGGCTTGTTCTGGTCCTGCCCTTGAGGAACACCAGAAATACTTTACAATCTGCTAACGATGAGGCGCCATTGGTCTGTTTCAACACCATTTCCCTTCAAGTCCTTCAAAGTATACTATAAACCTATCCCCAAAGCAGGAATGCGGCTACCTTTGTGGTGGGCCAAAAAAAAGGGTCGCATACGCAAAATCTCACTCTTGGTGAACCTCGGAGCTCTAGCCTAGTCAGTGGTGCTGGTCTAGTATTGTAGATGATCTTGTTTGCGGAAAGCAAAGGAGTATTTTAACATGAAAGGAAACATGAAACGTCTTTATCTATCTATCTATCTATCTATCTATCTATCTATCTATCTATCTATCTATCTATCTATCTATCTATCTATATCTATATCTATCTATCTATCTATCTATCTATCTCTATCTATCTATCTATCTATCTATCTATCTATCTATCTATCTATCTATCTATCTATCTATCTATCTATCTATCTATCTATATATGTGTGTGTGTGTGTGTGTGTGTGCGCGCCCGCGCGTGAGAGAGAGAGAGAGAGAGAGAGAGAGAGAGAGAGAGAGAGAGAGAGAGAGAGAGAGAGGAGAGAGAGAGAGCGTGCGTGCGCGCGTGCGTGTGTGCATGCGCGCGTATGTGTGTGTGTGCGTGTCTGTGCGCGTGCGCGTGTGTGTACATTGGACTTTGTTGGAACTACCAATTGTTATTGGCAACTTGTGTGTTGTATACGTCG